>SJYX01000402.1:266961-279532 GCA_006410675.1 Oreotragus oreotragus | reverse complement strand
CTTCTCTTCTTTTCACAGCTATTTGTAAGGCCTCTTCAGATAGCCACTTTGCTTTTTTGCATTTCTTTTCCATGGGGATGATCTTGATCCCTGTCTCCTGTACAATGTCAAGAACCTCATTCCATAGTTCATCAGGCACTCTATCTATCAGATCTAGGCCCTTAAATCTATTTCTCACTTCCACTGTATAATCATAAGGGATTTGATTTAGGTCATACCTGATTGGTCTAGCAGTTTTCCCTACTTTCTTCAATTTGAGTCTGAATTTGGTAATAAGGAGTTCATGATCTGAGCCACAGTCAGCTCCTGGTCTTGTTTTTGTTGACTGTATGAGAATATCCCTGTGTTTAAAAAAAAAAAAAAGACCACAATAAATGTTTCACCTGAATTCACAGACAGAATAGAATGAAAAGGCAGAGGAACTACTCCCAATAGGAAGAACAAGGGGAAACCCTGGAAAACAGGCATAATCAATATACCTGTATCAGTTTTTGTTTCGGAATATCCCTATGTAGCTGAAACTCTGGTACTTTGGCCACCTCATGTGAAGAGTTGACTCATTGGAAAAGACTGATACTGGGAGGGATTGGGGGCAGGAGGAGAAGGGGACGACCAAGGATGAGATGGCTGGATGGCATCACGGACTCGATGGACGCGAGTCTGAGTGAACTCCGGGAGTTGGTGATGGACAGGGAGGCCTGGCGTGCTGTGATTCATGGGGTCGCAAAGAGTTGGACATGACTGAGTGACTGAACTGAACTGATCCCTATGTAGACAGCATGTGTCTGGTGTCAGTGGTGTGAAGTCTTGATTCGATGTGGACACCAGTCACATCTTTCCTGGCCAGGATCTGCTGGCCACTGTCACTTTGAGAGAGAGTGTGACTAGTGTTGGAGGAGCTAAATCCTGCTCGGGATGTGAGGTGGGACTTTGCTCAACGTCTCCTGCATCCCTGCCAGGGTATGGGTCAACTCCCAAGTTGCTGGGATGGAAACTCTGAGGGTCAGACTAAGGGAGGATCTGTTCCCTTTAAGTGTTTTCCCTTCTCCCCACACTGGGGCCTTTGGTCCAAAGGAAGGGAACAGTGAACTCAGTGATGTTCATGTGCTTACAGAGCTGGATGTACTGCCTGTGTAGGTATTTTAGACTCTGCTCAGTCATAGCTCAAAGTCATGTCTTTTGGTCTGTGTGGTTTTCCCAAATTTAGTGCGAGGTCGTGTCATGGAGTGAGCAGACCCAGAGCATTCACTAGGCTGGGACAAGGCTTGGGGCATTGTGGTTGCAAGAAAGTGGCTTGCACCGCTGTTGGAGGTCAGCATTGCTTTCCTGGAGCTGTTTGAGTGACTGCAATGGCCACCACCTCCCCTCCTGGACCACATCCCAGGCCACCTCTGGGTCACTAGATAAAGTATTTTCCCAGGACCTGGTCACCCTAGATACTCTACTAAGTTCTGTGTGGAGTGAGTAGGACAAGGGTTTTTGCCCAGCTCAGACTGGGGAATGCAGAGAGGCAGCAACCACTGGGGCGGGACTCTCTTTGCCCTGTCTTTCGGCCAGCCAGCGTCTGCACTCCTAGCAAGGAGAGTCTAGGTTTTCCAACCTTTCTGTCTGTCCCAGTGGTTTTTCTCATCAGCAAAGGGTGCTTGTCTCCTCTCTGTAGGACCCCAAGCCTGAGATACCCCGACTCTGGCTCCACCCACTCACTCTTCAGAACAGGAGTCTGCCTGTGCAGTCTTTCTTCTCCTCTTAGACTCCTTTCAGAAGCATTGGTCCCAACCCAGTGCTTTTTCCCTTGTCCTACCCAGTTGCTTTGGGAATCTCCTTAAGCCTTGATCATGTAGTTCTTATGCCAGTTTCTAGGTAGATTTCCCTGAAAATTTTATATATGTTGATGTATTTTTGATGCGTTCATGGGGGAAGGTGAGCTTTACATCATTTTACTCCATCTTGATCCTTATCCCATCCATCTATATTTAACTTTTGAAGGAACTGTTCTTCAAAAATGAAACTTTTCCAAAGGGACTGTGTACCATTTTACATTCTGTCAGTATATCATTATTAAGATGAAAGAGACACAGGTTCAGTCTCTGGGATGGGAAGATCCCCTGTTGTAGGAAATGGCAACCTACTCCAGTATTCTTGCTTGGAAAATTTCATGGATAGAGGAGACTGGCAGGCCATGGTCCATGGGATTGCAAAGAGTTGGACATGACTGAGCACTCACTCGTGCAGTGCATTAAGATTCTAGTTTGTGATCCTCACCAACACCTACATTGTCTTTTTAAAACTAGTATACTCATTCTAGTGTGGAGTGGTTGTTTATTATGGTATTAATTTTATTGATGGTCATAAGAAGTTGTTTATTAGCCGTTCATGTATCTTGGGGAAATATCAGATTTTTTAAGACTTTTTAAACTGGATCATTTGTCTTGAGTTACAGGAATTCTTTTATCAAATACATGATTTGCAAACTTTTTTGCTCAATCTTTGGTTCATTTTTAACAGTAAGTTTTAAAAATTCCATTGCAGTGTAGTTTATTTACAATGTTGTATTTCAGGTGTACAGCAAAGCAATTCAGTAATGCATATAGGTATATTCGTTCTTTTCCAGATGCGTTATTACAGAATGAGTAGAGTTCCCTGTGCTCTGCAGCAGTGGGTCTGGTTGGTTATCTGTTTTAGATATAGTAATGTGTACTGTTAATCCCAAACTCCTAATTTGTGCTCCACCACCAAGTTCCCCCTTTGGTAAGCATAAATTTGTTTTCAAAATCTGTAAGTCTGTTTCTGTTTTTATAAATAAGTTAATTTGTATCATGTTTTTAAATTAGATTCCACCTATGAATTATACTGTTATTGAAATCTCAAGTCCATGTGGTCAACTGCACAGTGAGGCCCATCAATACTAAACATCGTTTGGAACAGAGAAAGATTTATTACAGATTCATGCAAGGAGATGGGTGGCTGAGAACCCCAAAGTTAGTTACTAAATGCCTTCACCAAGTCCCTTTAAAAGCAAAGGTGAGAGAGGGACACAGTTAGTTGCTGCAGACTTCTTGGTGTCAGGTCCTTTGTTCTTGAGGTCTGGTCGTGGTCAAGTAACAATGTTCCTATAAATCAGTACCCGATAAATGTTCTCTGTCCTGACGGGAAAGAGCAAAGTCCCAAGGCACAACTTTCACCCTCCAAGGGCCCAGCCCTGGCTAAGAGGAGGCAGATCTCAGCTGGCAGCTCCTTCAGAGCCAGGTTCCCACATCCTGCCCAGCTGTCGTCCCTGAGNTGGTCAAGTAACAATGTTCCTATAAATCAGTACCCGATAAATGTTCTCTGTCCTGACGGGAAAGAGCAAAGTCCCAAGGCACAACTTTCACCCTCCAAGGGCCCAGCCCTGGCTAAGAGGAGGCAGATCTCAGCTGGCAGCTCCTTCAGAGCCAGGTTCCCACATCCTGCCCAGCTGTCGTCCCTGAGGGAGCCGCGCATGCAGCCCAGCTGACCCTCAGCCTCCCCAGGCCACCCAGATAGGGGAGGCCAGGTCTCACAGATTGTGACCCAGACAGCCATTGCTGTTAGGTTGCAGAGACAGGGATGGGCGAGAGGTCCGCCGCCACCACAAGGCCTGGGCCACGGCTAGTGGCGGGCCTTAGCAAGGACTCCAGAGCCCTCAAGGACATAGTCCCCAGTCTGTTCCCTGGCCCTCCAGCTCACCCCCTGGCCCAGGGCTGAGTAAGCTGGAGGGCCTCCAGGAGAAGGCCAGAATCTACCTCCTGCCTCATTCTTTACCTGATGACCCCCACACCATCGACCCTTGACTGAATTGCTTCCCTGGTGTTTCCTCATTGACGCTTGCTAGTGGGCAGGGCCCACTGAGGCACTGAGCAGTGGCTGAGCAAGACCTGCTGCCTAGTTACAGCGGGCAGAGTAAGGAGGCACAGCAATGGCTGTTGCCTGCCCAGGACTGTGCTCATCCTGCTTTGCTGCAGTATCATGTTTGTCTTTGACTGACTTCACTTGGTATGATAATCTGTAGGTCCGTCAATGTTGCTGCCAATGGTATTATTTTGCTTTCTTATGGCTGAATAATACTCCATTGCATATATGTACCACATCTTCTTTTTCCAGGCATCTGTTCATGGACATTTAGATTGCTTCCATATTTTGGTTATTGTAAGTAATGCTGCAGTGAACATCTGGATGCATGTGTCTGTTAGAATTATGATTTTTTTCCAGATACATTTTTCAAGGAACCTCTGCACTGTTTTCCACAGCAGTTTAACCAATTTACCTTGCCACCAATAGTATAGGAGGTTTCTCTTTTCTCCACACCTTCTCCAGCATTTATTGTTGATAGACTTTTTGATGATGGCCATTCTGACTGGTGAGATGTTAATACTTTATTGTGGTTTTGATTTGCATTTCTCTAATTAGTGATGTAGAGGCACCTTTTCATGTATATTTTGACCATCTGTATGTCATCTTTGGAGAAATATCTGTTTAGATCTTATGCCCATTTTTCTGGGTTTTTTTTTTTTTTTTACATATAGCTGTGTGAGCTGTTTATTTTGGAGATTAATCCCTGTTGGCTGTTCATTTGCAAATATCTTATTCCATTCTTTTCAGTTTGTTTAGGTTTCATTTGCTGTGCAGAAGCTTTTCAGTTTAATTAGCTACTGTTTGTTCACTTTTATTTTCATTATTCTAGGAGGTGAACCGAAGAAGATCTTGCTGAGATTTATGTCAAAGAGTGTTCTGCCTGTGTTTTCCTCTAAGTTTATAATGTCCAGCCTTACATTTAGGTATTTAATCTGTTCTGAGTATATCTTTGTGTACAGTGTTAAGAGAATGTTCTAATTTCATTCTTTCACATGTAGCTGTCCAGTTTTTGCATTACCACTTATTGAACATACTGTCTTTTCTCCACTGTGTGGTCTTGCCATCTTTGTCATAGATTAATTGACCATAGATGCATGGGTTTATTTCTGGACATTCTGTCCTGTTCCACTGATCTATATTTCTGTTTTAATTCCTATAGCTTTGTAGTACAGTCTGAAGTCAGGGAGCATGATTATTCCAGCTCCATTTTTTTCTTCCTCAGGACTGCTTTGACTATTTGGGATGGGGGGGCGGTGTTGTGTTTCCATACAAATTGTAAAATTTTTTGTTCAAGTTCTGTGAAAAATGTCATTGATAATTTGATACAGATTGCACTGAATCTGTAGATTGCCTTGGGTAGTATGGTCATTTTGATAATATCGTTTCTTCCAATCCAAGAACATGGTATATCATTCCATTTGTGTCATCTTTAATTTCTTTCATCCAGCATCTTATAGTTTTCAGAGTATAGGTCTTTTGCCTCCTTGGGTAGCTTTATTCCTGGGTATTTTATTTATTTATTTATTTTTGATGTAACGGTAAGTAGGATTATTTCTTTAATTTCTGTTTATGATCTTTCATTGTTATTGTGTAGGAATGTGAGAGATTTCTGTGTATTAATTTTGTGACCTGCAACTTTACAAAATTTATAGAACTCTAATAGTTTTCTGATAGCATCTTTAGGATTTTCTGTGTATAGTGTCTTGTCTTCTGCAAACTGTGACAATTTTACTTTTCCAATTTGGATTCCTTTTATTTCTTTTTCTTGTCTGTTTGCCATGACTAGGACTTCCAAAACTATATTGAATAAAAGCGGTGAAAGTGGACATCCTTGCCTTGTTCCTGATCTTAGAGGGACTGCTTTCAGCTTTTCATCACTGATAATGATGTTAGCTGTGGGTTTGTCATTCATGGTCTTTATTATGTTGAGGTAGGTTCCCTCTGTGCTCACTTTTTGCAGAGCTTTTTCCTAAATCAGTGCTGAATTTTACCAAAAGCTTCTTCTGCATCTATTGAGATGATCATATGTTCACATGGTTTTTGTTCTTCTGTTTGTTAATGTGGTATATCACACTGATTGATTTGCATTTATTGAAAAATCATGTACCTGTAGGGTAAATCCCACTTGAACGTGGCATATGATCCTTTTAATGTATTAATATTGTTGGATTCAGGGTTTGCTAGTATCTTTTAGAGTATTTTTGCATCTATGTTCATCAGTGATGCTGGCCAATAATTTTCTTTTTTGTATCATCTTTGCTTGGTTTTGGTATCAGGGTAATGGTGGCCTTGTAGGGTGAGGTAGGGAGTGTTCCTTTCTCTGCAATTTTTTGAAAGAGTTTCAGAACAATAGGTGTAACTCTTCCCTAAATATTTGATAGAATTTTCCTATGACGCCATCTGGTCCTGGACTTTTGTTTGTTGGAAGTTTTTAAATCAGTGTTTCAATTTCATTACTTGTGATTGATCTGTTCATATTTTCCGTTTATTCCTGTTTTACCCTTGGAAGGTTGTACCTTCTAAGAATTTGTCCATTTTTTCTAGGTTGTCCATTTTATTGATATATAGCTCTTTCAGTAGTCTCTTAACAGCCTTTGTATTTCTGTGGTGTCAGTTGTAACTTCTTTTTCATTTCTGATTTTATTAATTTGAGCGCTCTCCCTTTTTCCTTGATGAGTCTGGCTAAAAGTTTATGAAATTTGTTTCACTTTTCAAAGAACCAGCTTTTAGTTTCATTGATCTTTTCTGTTGTTTTCTTTCTCTATTTGCATTTGTTTCTACTCTGATCTTTATTTCCTTCTACTAAGTTTGGGTTTGGTTTGTTCTTTCTCTAGTTGCTTTAGGTGTAAAGCTGATTCGTTTATTTGAGATTTTTCTTCTTTCCTAAGAAAAGGTTGTATTGTTATTTACTTCTCTCTTAGAACTGCTTTTGCTGCAGCCCATAGATTTTGAATTGTCTTTTCATTGTCATATAGTTTTCAGGGTACAGATCTTTTGCCTGCTTGCATAGTTTTATTCCTAGGTATTTTATTCTTTTTGTTGTGATGGTCCATGGGATTGTTTCCATAATTCCTGTTTTTGATCTTTCATTGTCATATAGAAACGCAAGACATTTCCATGGATTAGTTTTTTATCTTGCAACTTTACCAAATTCATGGATGAGCTCTGATAGTTTTCTTATAGCCTCTTTAGGATTTTCTATGTATAGTATCACATCATCTGCAAATAGTGACAGTTTTGCTTCTTCTTTTCCAGTGTGGATTCCTTTTATTTCTTTTTCTTCTCTGATTGCTGTGGCTAGAACGTCCAAAACTATGTTGAATAAAAGTGGCAAGAGTGGGCATCCTTGTCTTGCTCCTGATCTTAGAGGAAATGCTTTCAGCTTTTCACTCTTGAGTATAATCTCAGCTGTAGGTGTGTCATGTATGGCCTTTATTATGTTGAGGTGTTTGCAACTGAGCAACATGTTGAGGTGTGTTCCCTTTATGCCCACTTTCTTGAGAGTTTTTTATGTAAGTGGGTGCAGAATTTTGTGAAAAGTTTTTTCTGCATCTGTTGAAATGATCCTACGGTTTTTATTCTTTGGTTTGTTGGTGTAGTGTATCACATCGATTGATTTCCAGGTATTGAAAAATCCATTCATCCATGGGATAAATCCCACTTGATCATGGTACATGATCCCTTTAATATATCATTGCATTCAGTTTGCTAGTATTTTGTTAAGTATTTTTGTGTCTGTATTCATCAGTGATATTGACCTGTAGTTTTCTTTTTGTGTGTTATCTTTGGTTTTGGTTTCAGAGTGATGGTGGCCTCATAGAATGGGTTTGGGAGTGTTCCTTCCTCTGCTTTTGGAATAGGTTCATAAGTTTTCATAGTTTTTTTTTGGAATAGCTTCATAAGGATAGTTGCTGCTGCTGCTGCTAAGTCACTTCAGTCATGTTTGACTGTGCGACCCCATAGATGGCAGCCCACCAGGCTCCCCCGTCCCTGGGATTCTCCAGGCAAGAACACTGGAGTGGGTTCCCATTGCCTTCTCCAATGCATGAAAGTGAAAAGTGAAAGTGAAGTTGCTTAGTCATGTCCGACTCTTAGCGACCCCATGGACTGCAGCCCGCCAGGCTCCTCCGTCCATGGGAGTTTCCAGGCAAGAGTACTGGAGTGGGNAGTAGTCTCTTAACAGCCTTTGTATTTCTGTGGTGTCAGTTGTAACTTCTTTTTCATTTCTGATTTTATTAATTTGAGCGCTCTCCCTTTTTCCTTGATGAGTCTGGCTAAAAGTTTATGAAATTTGTTTCACTTTTCAAAGAACCAGCTTTTAGTTTCATTGATCTTTTCTGTTGTTTTCTTTCTCTATTTGCATTTGTTTCTACTCTGATCTTTGATTTATTTCCTTCTACTAAGTTTGGGTTTGGTTTGTTCTTTCTCTAGTTGCTTTAGGTGTAAAGCTGATTCGTTTATTTGAGATTTTTCTTCTTTCCTAAGAAAAGGTTGTATTGTTATTTACTTCTCTCTTAGAACTGCTTTTGCTGCAGCCCATAGATTTTGAATTGTCTTTTCATTGTCATATAGTTTTCAGGGTACAGATCTTTTGCCTGCTTGCATAGTTTTATTCCTAGGTATTTTATTCTTTTTGTTGTGATGGTCCATGGGATTGTTTCCATAATTCCTGTTTTTGATCTTTCATTGTCATATAGAAACGCAAGACATTTCCATGGATTAGTTTTTTATCTTGCAACTTTACCAAATTCATGGATGAGCTCTGATAGTTTTCTTATAGCCTCTTTAGGATTTTCTATGTATAGTATCACATCATCTGCAAATAGTGACAGTTTTGCTTCTTCTTTTCCAGTGTGGATTCCTTTTATTTCTTTTTCTTCTCTGATTGCTGTGGCTAGAACGTCCAAAACTATGTTGAATAAAAGTGGCAAGAGTGGGCATCCTTGTCTTGCTCCTGATCTTAGAGGAAATGCTTTCAGCTTTTCACTCTTGAGTATAATCTCAGCTGTAGGTGTGTCATGTATGGCCTTTATTATGTTGAGGTGTTTGCAACTGAGCAACATGTTGAGGTGTGTTCCCTTTATGCCCACTTTCTTGAGAGTTTTTTATGTAAGTGGGTGCAGAATTTTGTGAAAAGTTTTTTCTGCATCTGTTGAAATGATCCTACGGTTTTTATTCTTTGGTTTGTTGGTGTAGTGTATCACATCGATTGATTTCCAGGTATTGAAAAATCCATTCATCCATGGGATAAATCCCACTTGATCATGGTACATGATCCCTTTAATATATCATTGCATTCAGTTTGCTAGTATTTTGTTAAGTATTTTTGTGTCTGTATTCATCAGTGATATTGACCTGTAGTTTTCTTTTTGTGTGTTATCTTTGGTTTTGGTTTCAGAGTGATGGTGGCCTCATAGAATGGGTTTGGGAGTGTTCCTTCCTCTGCTTTTGGAATAGGTTCATAAGTTTTCATAGTTTTTTTTTGGAATAGCTTCATAAGGATAGTTGCTGCTGCTGCTGCTAAGTCACTTCAGTCATGTTTGACTGTGCGACCCCATAGATGGCAGCCCACCAGGCTCCCCCGTCCCTGGGATTCTCCAGGCAAGAACACTGGAGTGGGTTCCCATTGCCTTCTCCAATGCATGAAAGTGAAAAGTGAAAGTGAAGTTGCTTAGTCGTGTCCGACTCTTAGGGACCCCATGGACTGCAGCCCGCCAGGCTCCTCCGTCCATGGGAGTTTCCAGGCAAGAGTACTGGAGTGGGGTGCCATTGCCTTCTCCAAAGGATAGTTGTTACATAGTCTCTAAATGTTTAATAGAACTTTTCTGTGAAGCCTTCTGGTCCCGGGTTTTTGTTTGATGGAAGTTTTTAAATCACAGTTTCAATTTCTGTACTTGTGATTGATCTGTTCATATTTTCTGTTTCTTCTTGGTTCAGTCTAGAGAGAGCGTGGCTTTCTAAGAATGTGCCAGTTTCTGAGCTGCTCCTGTGCTGGCATACAGTTGCTTGCAGTAGTCTGTTAGGGTCCTGTGTATTTCTGTGGTGTCCATTGTAACTTCTTTTTCAATTCTATTTCTATTGATTTGTACCCTCTTTTTCTTAATGAGTCTGGCTAAAGGTTGATCCATTTATCTTTTCAAAGAACCAACTTTTAGTTTCATTGCTGTCTTTATTGTTTTTTATCTCTTTTATTTTTGCTGTGATCTTTATGATTTCTTTCCTTCTACTAATGTGGGGTTTTGTTTGTTCTTCTTTCTCTGGTTGCTTTAGGTGTAAGGTTAGGTGGTTTGTTTGAGATTTTTCTTGTTTTATGAGGTGATATTGTATTGCTATAAGCTTCCCTCTTAGAACTGCTTTTGCTGTGTCCCGCAGGTTTTGGATCGTCCTGCTTTTGTTTTCGTTTCTCTTCAGGTATCTTTTTTATTTCCTCTTTGATTTCTGCAGTGATCCATTGGCTGTTAGCAGCGTATTATTTAGCCTCCACGTGTTGTTAGTTACATTTTTGTGTGTGCGATTGATTTCTAGTCTCATGTCACTGTGTTTGGGAAGATGCTTTGTATGACTTCAATTTTCTTAAATTTATCAAGGCTCGATTTCTGGCCTAAGATGTGATCAATCCTGGAGAATGTTCTGTGTGCACTTGAGAAATTGTATTGTGCTGATTTCAGATGCAGTGTTTTATAAATATCAATTAAGTTTAAATCTGCTATGTTATCTAAAGCCTGTGTTTCCATATTGACTTTCTCTCTGGATGATCTGTTCATTCCTGAATGTGAAATGTTAAAAGTCCCTCTTTATTATTGTGTTACTGTCAGTTTCTCCTTTTATGGATGTTATAATTTGCCTTAAATATTGAGGTGCTCCTTTGAGTGCATATATATTTACACTTGTTATATCTTTTTCGTGGATTGATCCTTTGATCATTATGTAGTGTCCTTCTTTGTCTCTAATAACAATGTTTATTTTAAAGTCTATTTTGTCTGATATGAGTGTTGCTACTTCAGCTTTCTTTTGATTTCCATTTGCATGGAATACCTTTGTCCCTCCCCTTTCAGTCTATATGTGTCCCTAGATCTGAAGTGGGTCTCTTATAGATAGCATATATGTGGGTCTTGTTTTTGTATCCATTCAGCTCTCTGTCTTTTGGTTGGAAAATTTAATCTACTTATATTTAAGGCAATATTTACATGTATGTTCTTATTGTCATTTTGCTTTTACAGATCTTTTTTCTTCCAGTATTCTGTTCTCTTATGATTTGACATTTGTCTTAAGTGTTGTATTTGGACTGCGTGTGTGTGTGTGTGTGTATCTATTGTAGATTTTTGGTTTGTGGTTCCCATGGTTTTGATACAGAAGTCTATGTATTTACAAAATTGTTTTTAAGTTACTGATTTCTTAATTTACAATGCATTTCCAGTATTCTGCATTTGTACTCTCCTCACGATTGCTGGTTTTAATATATTTGTGTGTGGATGATTTCCTATCTTTATGTTTGCTTTTCGTGGTGAGCTTTCTCGTTTGTAATTTTTTTTTGTTTGTTTCTAGTTGTGGCCTTTTCTTTTCCACCTAGAGAAGTTTTCCAACCTTCTGTTGGGAAAAACAATCCCACCTTTAGGATTTATTATGAAACTGGTCTGGTGGTGCTGAATTCTCTTAGCTTTTGTTTGTCTGTAAAACTTTTGCTTTCTCTGTCAAATCTGAATGAGAGCCTTGCTGAGTGGAGTATTCTTGGTTGTAATATTTCTCCCGTTCATCACTTTAAATATAGTGTGCCACTCATATTTAGCCTGCAGAGTTTTCGCTGAAAGATCAGCTGATAGCCTTATGAGGATTCTCTTGTACATTATTATTTTTTTTTCCTCTTATTGCCTTTAATATTTTTCTTTGTCTTTAATTCTTGTGAGTTTGATTAATATGTGTCTTTGCATGTTCTTCCTGCAAAGATGGGCTCAATAAAGGACAGAAATGGTATGGACCTAACAGAAGCAGAAGATATTAAGAAGAGGTGGCAAGAATACACAGAAGAACTGTACAGAAAAGATCTTCACAACTCAGATAATCACGATGGTATGATCACTCACACTCACCTAGAGCGAGACATCCTGGAATGTGAAGTCAAGTGGGCCTTAGGAAGCATCCCTACAAACAAAGCTAGTGGAGGTGATGGAATTCCAGTAGAGCTATTTCAGATCCTAAAAGATGGTGCTGTGAAAGGGCTGCACTCAATATGCCAGCAAATTTGGAAAACTCAGCAGTGGCCACAGGACTGGAAAAAGTCAGTTTTCATTGCAATCCCAAAGAAAGGCAATGCCAAAGAATGCTCAAACAACCACACAATTGCACTCATCTCACACACTAGTAAATGCTCAAAATTCTCCAAGCCAGGCTTCAGCAATACATGAACCATGAACTACCAGATGTTCAAGCTGGTTTTAGAAAAGGCAGAGGAACCAGAGATCAAATTGCCAACATCCGCTGGATCATTGAAAAAGCAAGAGTTCCAGAAAAACATCTATTTCTGCTTTATTGACTATGCCAAAGCCTTTGACTGTGTGGATCACAATAAACTATGGAAAATTCTGAAGGAGATGGGAATACCAGACCACCTGACCAGTCTCTTGAGAAACCTGTATGCAGGTCAGGAAGCAACAGTTAGAACTGGACATGGAACAACAGACTGGTTCCAAATAGGAAAAGGAGT
>SJYX01000402.1:140846-263408 GCA_006410675.1 Oreotragus oreotragus | reverse complement strand
AAGGTTATGGTTTTTCCAGTGGTCATGTATAGATGTGAGAGTTGGACTGTGAAGAAGGCTGAGTGCCGAAGATCTGATGTGTTTGAACTATGGTGTTGGAGAAGACTCTTGAGAGTCCCTTGGACTGCAAGGAGATCCAACCAGTCCATCCTAAAGGAGATCAGTCCTGGGTGTTCATTGGAAGGACTGATGTTGAAACTGAAACTCCAATACTTTGGCCACCTGATGTGAAGAGATGACTCATTTGGAAAGACCCTGATGCTGGGAAAGATTGAGGGCAGGAGGAGGAGAGGACAGAGGATGAGATGGCTGGATGGCATCACTGACTCAATGGACATGGGTTTGGGTGAACTCCGGGAGTTGGTGATGGACAGGGAGGCCTGGCGTGCTGTGGTTCATGGGGTCTCAAAGAGTCGGACACGACTGAGTGACTGAACTGAACTGATGTTCTTCCTTGGGTTTATCTTGTATGGCACTCTCTGTGCTTCCTAGACTTGAGTGTTTCCTGTCTCATGGTAGGGAAGTTTTCAGCTTCAACATCTTGAAATATTTTCTCAGGCGCTTTCTGTCTCCTCCTTCTGGGACGCCTACAATGCACATGTTGCTGAGTTTACTGTTGTCCAGTGGTCTCTGAGACTGGCCTCGTTTCATTCTTTTTCTTTATTGTGTCACAGTAGTGATTTCCACCACTCTTGTCTTCCAGCTTACTTACTCCTCCTCCTGATTCAGTTGTTCTGGTATTATTTCTTACAGTGTATTTTTTTGTTTCAGTATAATATTGTCCATCTCTGTTTGTTTGTTCTTTGAATCTTCTAGCTCATTGTTAAACATTTCTTGTGTCTTGTCACTGTGCCTCCAGTCTTTTTCCAAGATCTTGGATTATCTTTACTGTCATTACTCCAAATTCTTTATCAGATATTGTCTATGTACACTTGATTTGGTTGTTCTTATGGGTTTTTAATCATTTTCTTTCATCTGGAACGTCTTTCTCTGCCCTCTAATTTTGCTTAACTTTCAGTGTTTACGGTCCCCTTTCCACAAGCTGCAGAATCATAGCTCCTCTTGCTTTGGATGTCTGCCCTCTGTTGGTCCTAGGTCTTGAGCAGGCTTCCTGTTGGGAGTGACTGGTGCCTGCCTACTGGTTGGTGGAGCTGGGTCTTGTCCTTCTGGTGACCAGGGCCATGTGACAGGGTGTGTTTAAAGGTGGCTGTGACCTCAGGATGGCTTTAGGTGGCCCATCTAGTGATGGCTGTGTTCCTGTCCTGCTGGTAGTTTGGCCGGAGGCATTCCAGCACTGGAGCCAGCAGGCTGCTGGGTAGGGCCAGAGCTTGGTGCCAATACGGCGACTTCCTGGAGAGCAGATGCTGATCAATAACTCCTGGGGCTTCTGCCACCAGTGTCCTTGTCCTCCCGTGAGCCGCAGACAGCCCCCACTTCCCCAGGAGGCCCTCCAAGCGCCGGGTGGGTCTACCCCAGGCTCCCATGGAGTCACTGCTTTGTGCTGGGTCCCAGGGCATGTGAAGCCTTGTGTGCACCCTCCAGGAGTGGAGCACATTTCCCCAAATCCTGTGGAGCTCCTGCCCTCAAGCCCTGCTGACCTTCAGAGCCAAATGCTCTGGGGGTTCCTCCTCCTGACATCAAGCCTCCAGGCTGGGAAGCCTGACGTGGGGCTCAGGACTGTCACTCTTGTAGAAACACCTTTGTGATATAATTATTCCCCAGTTTGTGGGCTGCCCACCTGATGGGTGTAAGATTTGATTATGTAGCAGAGGTACTCCTCCTACCATCTCATTGTGGCTTCTTCGTCTTTGAAAGTGAAATACCCTTTTTTTTTTGGTAGGTCCTGGTCTTTTCTGGTTGTTCAGCAATTAGTTGTGATTTTTGTGTTTTTGTGAGAGGAGGTGAGCTCACGTCCTTCTACTCTGCCCCTAAAATCACGGGGCTGCTTTTAGTTTGGATGCCTGCTGCCTCTTTGCTCGGTGTGTTGGCCGTTATTCCCTTGATACGGAGTGTGCAGGTACGGTGGCACCTGTGTGCTCCTGGGGCAGCAGGCGCAGGGTTTGGTGCCTGCTCACGGGTCTCACAGTGGCAGTGATGGCGCATGCCCCTCTCTAGAGCCCGCCATAGTGTCCATGACTCACCCCCGTGCCCAGAGCTCCTGTAGGAGGTGTCCTGCTGCCTGAGAGCACTCACAGGAAGAGAAGCTCTTATTGTGGTCCTGCCCCATCATTGTTCCTCCCCCAGGAAGGGTGGCTGGCCTCACTGGTGAGCCCAGGCTCCTCCTGAGTATACCCTCTGTGGCCACCATCCAGACTCTTCAGGCTGTCTCCACACCACCAACTCGTCTTCTCCCTGAGTCTCAGCTTCTGAAGCCTGAGCTTCAGCACCCAGTCCCCACCGACGGATGAGCATCTCATGCCACAGAGCGTAGGGTGGTGGTGCCAGCTTTCAGTGCAGGTTACTCTCTCTTGCTGCACTCTCCTCCTAGGCTCAAGCTCCCCGTCCACCCAGGCTGGTCTCTCTGCCAGCAAGGGGGCTACCCAGGGTGCAAGAACATTTCCTCCTTCACAGCTTCCTCCCTGCAGCGGGGCTGCCCCAGTTCCTTTATTTTTCTCTTTTGTTCTACCCAGTTATGTGGAGGTTTTGTTGCTCTTTAGGAAGACTGGTCTTCTGCCAGTGTTCTGTAGATGTTTTGTGTGAATCATTCTATTTGCAGACGTGGAGGGTTTTTTAAAGATATTTTTTTATGTGGACCTTTTTTTTTAAGTTTTTATTGAATCTGTTAAAATATGAATCTGCCTTATGTTTTGTTTTTTGTTTTTTGTTTTGGCCCTGAGGCATGTGGGATCATAGCTTCCTGAGCAGGGATTGAACCAGCACCCCGGGAGGTGAAATCTTAACCACTGGACGACCAGGGAAATATCTGTAGGTGTGTTTTTAATGTTTTTATGGGAGGAGGTGAACTTCATGTCCTACTTCTCCACCACCTCAATCCTAACCAACACCAATTTTTTTTAAGCTCAAAAGATTTTAATTCTGAAGTCCAGTTTTTCAACATTTTTAATTTTGCTTCGGGTATCGCACTGAAACCATGAAGATTCTCTCTCATTTTTTTCTAGAAGTCGTATGTGAGGTGCCAAGTCGTGCTTCAGTCGTGTCCAACTTTTTGTGACCCTATGAACTGTAGCCCACCAGGCTCCTCTGTCCATGGGATTCTCCAGGCAAGAAGAGTGGGTTGCCATGCCCTCCTCCAGGGCATCTTCCCAGTTGAGCCTGAACCCGAGTCTCTTGTGTCTCTTGCATTGGCAGGTTGGTTCTTTACTAGTGTCACTGGGGAAGCTCTAGAACTTGTACAGCCTTTGCTTGTATCTTTAGGTCTATAATGAGCTAAAGGTCTAAATAATTTTCTCTTTCTGTCTTCGAACACCCCCACCCACCCCCCGCCCCATTTTGGTATATGTTGACCCAGCACCACTTGCTGAAGACTGATCTCACATCGAAATGGCTTGGCACATATGTCAGATCAATTTATCATATATGTAAGGGTTTATTTCTAGACTGTTAACCCTATTCAGGAAAGGCAATGGGACCCCACCCCAGTACTCTTGCCTGGAAAATCCAATGGACGGAGTAGCCTGGTGGGCTGCAGTCCATGGGGTCGCTAACAGTCGGACAGACTGAGCGACTTCACTTTCACTTTTCTCTTTCATGCATTGGAGGAGGAAATGGCAACCCACTCCAGTGTTCTTGCCTGGAGAATCGCAGGGATGGGGGAGCCTGGTGGGCTGCCGTCTATGGGGTCACACAGAGTCGGACACGACTGAAGTGACTTAGCAGCAACCCTATTCTTGTTTTATCCACCTATCCTGATGCCAGCGAACACTGTCTTAATTATTGCAGCTTTATAAACTTGAAATTGGGTAGGGTAATTCCTCCAATTTTGTTCTTTTTCAAAATAAATCTGGCTGTTTTAGATACTTTGCATTTCTATGCAGGTTTTAGGATCAGTTTGTCTATTTAAAAAAAAAAAAAAAAAACAGAAAAGCCTGCTGGACTATTGATAGGGATTAAGTTTAAGCTAGAGAATAATTAGGGGAGAATTACCATTATGAGTATTGAATCTTTTGGTCCAAAAATATGGGCTGTTTCTCCATCTATTTATATCTTTAATTTCTCTCTGCAGTTTTTATATTTTTTCAATGAAATTTATTCTTGTATTCTTGGTGCTATTGTCTTGATGCTATAGTGGAAGTTTTTAAGAGGATTGTTCATTGCTAATAGGGAATTTCAGTTGGTTTTTATATATTGATCTTGTATCATACAGCCTTACAATTTTTTCAGGGTTTTTTTTTGTGTGTGGATTTCTTAGGATCATAGGAAATCATGGCATTTGTGAATAGTTTTACTCTTTCAAATTTGAATGCCTTTAATCTTTGGTGGGGGTTGGGGGCGGTCAGGAGCTGGACAGAACCTCCACTACAATGTTAAATAAAAATGAGTGGATATTCTTGATCACTCCTGATTTTAGGAGAAACACTCTCTTTCACCCTTAAGTTATTAGCTGTAGGATTTTCATAGGTTGAAAATACTTAGGTTGAGGAACGTGCCTTATATTCCTAGTTTGGGTTTTTATCACAGAGGGGTGCTGAGTTCTGTCAGATGCCTTTTCTTGTATCTATTTAGCTGAACATAGGGGTTTTGTCACTTTATTAATATGGTATACAACGTTTTTAGGGCTTCCCAGATGGCTCGGTGGTGAAGAATCCATTGCCTGCCAGTGCAGGAGACAGAGAGACATGGGTTCAATCCCTGGGTCGGGAAGATCCCCTGGAGGAGGAAATGGTAACCTACTTCAGCATTCTTGCGTGGGAAATCCCATGGACAGAGGAAACTGGCAGGGTACATTCCATGGGGTCGCAAAGATTCAGACACAACTTAGCGACTTAACAGTAGCAGTAGCATACAACTTTTGGGATGTGAAATCAAGCTTGCAGCCCCAGGATATAGCCGATTTAGTCCTGGTGTATAAACCTTTTTACTTGTTGCTGGATTCAGTCTGCTAATAGTACGAAGGACTTTTGCATATATCTTCATGGAATTTAAATATCTTTTTAAATATAGATATTTAAAACTAAATTTCCCTCTCATACTGCTTGAGCTGCATATTATAAATTTCAATATGCTGTTTTACTTCATTAAAATTCTTTTAACGTTCCTTGATTTCTTCAATGCACAAGTGTTTAGAAATGCATTAAATTTCCAGATATTTGGGAATTTGCAAAATGTCTGTTGGTGACTCCTAACTTAACTTCAAATGGTTGGAAAATATATTGATACTTTCTGTGACTTCAGTCCTTTCAAATTGTTTTATAGCACAGCATGTGGTCTTTCCCTGGAGAATGTTCCATGTGGAATTGAAACGAATGTATGTTTTGCTGTGGTGGTTGATCTACAAATGCCAGGACAGGTTGGGTGATGACATTTTCTGTTTTTTTTCAAGTTCTATGAGTTACTGAGAATGTGGTCTTAATCTCCAAATGTTATTGGTGAATTACCCATTTCTCCTTTCAGTTCTGTCACTTTTTCCTCCACATATTTATTTTTAGGTGCAGCTATTTAGGTACATTAATATCTAGGACTTCCTGATAGTTAGTAAAGAATCCTTCTGCAAAGCATGAGACCCTGGTTTGACTCCTGGGTTGGGAAGATCCACTGGAAAAGGGATAGGCGACCCACTCCAGTATTCTTGGGCGTCCCCTGTGGCTCAGCTGGTAAAGAATCCGCCTGCAATGTGGGAGACCTGGGTTCGATGCCTGGGTTGGGAAGATCCTCTAGAGAAGGGGACAGCTACCCACTCCAGTATGCTGGCCTGGAGAATTCCAAAGGGGTTGCAGAGTCGGACATGACTGAGTGACTTTCATTTTCACAACAACCAGTTGGAGGAAGTTAACTACATGCTGACCACAGGCATGTAGGCTCCAGACAGCTTGCAAGCAGAAAGTTGATGATGGAGAGTCCCCAAACATCACCCTGCTGGCTCACCACTCAGTTCAGTTCAGTCGCTCAGTCGTGTCCGACTCTTTGCGACCCCATGAATCGCAGCACGCCAGGCCTCCCTGTCCATCACCATCTCCTGGAGTTCACTCAGACTCACGTCCATCAAGTCCATGATGCCATCCAGCCATCTCATCCTCGGTCGTCCCCTTCTCCTCCTGCCCCCAATCCCTCCCAGCATCAGAGTCTTTTCCAATGAGTCAACTCTTCGCATGAGGTGGCCAAAGTACTGGAGTTTCAGCTTTAGCATCATTCCTTCCAAAGAAATCCCAGGGTTGATCTCCTTCAGAATGGACTGGTTGGATCTCCTTGCAGTCCAAGGGACTCTCAAGAGTCTTCTCCAACACCACAGTTCAAAAGCATCGATTCTTCGGCGCTCAGCTTTCTTCACAGTCCAACTTTCACATCCATACATGACCACAGGAAAAACCATAGCCTTGACTAGGCGGACCTTAGTCGGCAAAGTAATGTCTCTGCTTTTGAATATACTATCCAGGTTGGTCATAACTTTTCTTCCAAGGAGTAAGCGTCTTTTAATTTCATGGCTGCAGTCACCATCTGCAGTGATTTTGGAGCCCAAAAAAATAAAGTCTGACACTGTTTCCACTGTTTCCCCATCTATTTCCCATGAAGTGATGGGACCGGATGCCATGATCTTCGTTTTCTGAATGTTGAGCTTTAAGCCAACTTTTTCGCTCTCCTCCTTCACTTTCATCAAGAGGCTTTTTAGCTCCTCCTCACTTTCTGCCATAAGGGTGGTGTCATCAGCATATCTGAGGTTATTGATATTTCTCCCGGCAATCTTGATTCCAGCTTGTGTTTCTTCCAGTCCAGCGTTTCTCATGATGTACTCTGCATATAAGTTAAATAAGCAGGGAGACAATATACAGCCTTGACGTACTCCTTTTCCTATTTGGAACCAGTCTGTTGTTCCATGTCCAGTTCTAACTGTTGCTTCCTGACCTGCATACAGATTTCTCAAGAGGCAGGTTAGGTGGTCTGGTATTCCCATCTCTTTCAGAATTTTCCACAGTTTATTGTGATCCACACAGTCAAAGGCTTTGGCATAGTCAATAAAGCAGAAATAGATGTTTTTCTGGAACTCTCTTGCTTTTTCCATGATCCAGCGGATGTTGGCAATTTGATCTCTGGTTCCTCTGCCTGTTCTAAAACCAGCTTGAACATCAGGGAGTTCACGGTTCACATATTGCTGAAGCCTGGCTTGGAGAATTTTGAGCATTACTTTACTAGCGTGTGAGATGAGTGCAATTGTGCGGTAGTTTGAGCATTCTTTGGCATTGCCTTTCTTTGGAATTGGAATGAAAACTGACCTTTTCCAGTCCTGTGGCCACTGCTGAGTTTTCCAAATTTGCTGGCATATTGAGTGCAGCACTTTCACAGCATCATCTTCCAGGATTTGAAACAGCTCAACTGGAATTCCATCACCTCCACTAGCTTTGTTCTTAGTGATGCTTTCTAAGGCCCACTTGACTTCACATTCCAAGATGTCTGGCTCTAGATTAGTGATCACATCCTCATGATTATCTGGGTCGTGAAGATCTTTTCTGTACAGTTCTTCTGTGTATTCTTGCCACCTCTTCTTAATATCTTCTGCTTCTGTTAGGTCCATACCATTTCTATCCTTTATCGAGCCCATCTTTGCATGAAATGTTCCCTTGGTATCTCCAATTCTCTTGAAGAGATCTCTAGTCTTTCCCATTCTGTTGTTTTCCTCTATCTCTTTGCATTGATTGCTGAAGAAGGCTTTCTTATCTCTTCTTGCTATTCTTTGGAACTCTGCATTCAGATGCTTATATCTTTTCTTTTCTCCTTTGCTTTTCGCCTCTCTTCTTTTCAGTGCTATTTGTAAGGCTTCTCCAGACAGCCATTTTGCTTTTTTGCATTTCTTTTCCATGGGGATGGTCTTGATCCCTGTCTCCTGTACAATGTCACGAACCTCATTCCATAGTTCATCAGGAACTCTGTCTATCAGATCTAGGCCCTTAAATCTATTTCTCACTTCCACTGTATAATCATAAGGGATTTGATTTAGGTCATACCTGAATGGTCTAGCGGTTTTCCCTACTTTCTTCAATTTAAGCCTGAATTTGGAAATAAGGAGTTCATGATCTGAGCCACAGTCAGCTCCTGGTCTTGTTTTTGTTGACTGTATAGAGCTTCTCCATCTTTGGCTGCAAAGAATATAATCAATCTGATTTCGGTGTTGACCATCTGGTGATGTCCATGTGTAGAGTCTTCTCTTGTGTTGCTGGGAGAGGGTGTTTGCTATGACCAGTGCATTTTCTTGGCAAAACTCTATTAGTCTTTGCCCTGCTTCATTCCGCATTCCAAGGCCAAATTTGCCTGTTACTCCTGGTGTTTCTTGACTTCCTACTTTAGCATTCCAGTCCCCTATAATGAAAAGGACATCTTTTTTGGGTGTTAGTTCTACAAGGTCTTGTAGGTCATCATAAAAGTGTTCAACTTCAGCTTCTTCAGCATTACTGGTTGGGGCATAGACTTGGATAACTGTGATATTGAATGGTTTTCCTTGGAAACGATCAGAGATCATTCTGTCGTTTTTGAGATTGCATCCAAGTACTGCACTCACCACTAACCAACCAGAACTGTGCATGAGCTAATCAATAACCCTGTGACCCTCTCCCTCACTTTGTTCTCCTTAGAATCCATTGGGAGTTTGGGTCATTCAGGCATGAGCTACCATTCTTATTTGTCCCCACAGTGGGTACCTCGCAATAAACACTGGAATTTTCTTCACCACAGCCTACCATCACTAGATTAGCTTTACTGAGTGCACGAGTGAACCCGTTTGGTAGAGTAATATATCTCCCTGATATGCTGACCCTTTATCATTTGAAATGTCCTCTATTTCTAGTTTATTTCCAGTCCCACTTCATCTGACATATCCATTCTGGCTCTGGCTTATGGTTACTATTGGCATGGTGTATGTTTTTCATACTGTTACTTTTGTGCTATTTGTCTTTGAATCCAGAGTTTCTCTCATAGACACCATATAGTTAAGTCTTGCTTTTTTTAATCCATTGTAACAATTTCTTCTTTTGGTTCAAGTATTTAGTCCAGTCATTTTTAATGAAATTACTGGTATGGTTTGATTTTATTTATGGCAACCATTTTACTATGTTTTCCAAATGTCTCATGTTTTTGCATCTCCATCTTTCTGTTGCTGCCTTCTGTGTTAAAACTTTTTTAGTGAGCCGTTTAGATTTCTTAAACTGTATTTTAGAGTGTTTTAGTGGTTGTTCTAGGGACTGCAGTATTTTCGTTAACCACAATCTTCAGATTAACGCTAGTGTAATTCCAGTGAAAAGCAGAGTATTTGTTCCAGTATAGCTCCATCTCCTACCCACTCCCTTGTGCTATTACTGTAATACACGTCATGTGCGTGTGTGCTGTGACTTCAGTCGTGTCCGACTGTGACCCTGGGGACCATGGCTTGCCGGACTCCTCTGCCCGTGGGATTCTCCAGGCGCCCGGAGTGAGCCGCCACGCCTGAATGTCCGGTGGACATTTAGGTGGTCTCCCTGTCTCGGCTGTTGTCAGCAGTGCTGCAGTGAACATTGGGCTGCATGTGTCTTTTTGGGTCATGTTTTTCTCTGGATACATGCCCAGGAGTGGGACTGCAGGAGCATATGGTAGCTCTGTTTTTCTCTATTTTTAGTTTTTTAAGGAACCTCCATACCGTTCTCCATAGTTCATGTACCAGTTTACATTCCTACTAACAGGACTGGAGGGTTCTCTTCGCTCTGCACCCTCTCCAGCATTTGTTGTTCGTAGGGTTTTGATGATAGCCATTCTGCCTGGGTGAGGTGATTTCTCATTGTAGCTTTGATTTGCATTTCTCTGATAAGGAACGGTGTTGAACACCTTTCCATGTGCCTGCTGTCCATCAGTATGTCCTCTTGAGAGACATGTCTATTCAGGGCTTCTGCCTTTTGAGTGGGTTGTTTGTTTTGATGCTATTAAGTGTCATAAGCTGTTTGTAAATTTTGGAGACTAATCCCTTATCAGTAACATCACTTACAAATATTTTCTGCCAATCTGTGGGTAGTCTTTTCGTTTCGCTTATTGTTTCCTTTGCTGTGGAAAAGCTTTTGAGTTTAAGTAGGTCCCATTTGTTTGTTTTTATTTCTATTATTCTGGGAGATGGATTGAAGACGTTGCTGTGATTTATGTCATAGTGTGTTCTGCCTATGTTTTCCTCTGAGTTTTATAATGTTCGGTCTAACATTTAGGTCTTTAATCCATTTTGAGCTTATTTTTGTGTATGGCATTAAGGAATGATCTTAATTTCATTTTTTCACGTGTGCTGCTTTTTTTCCACCTCTATTTTTGAGAGCTGGTTTAGTTGTATCCAAATCCTATTATTCTCGGGCCTTTGTTTCCTTTCTCTTCTTTGAAATACTTAAGTTGCCAATGTCCTATTATAATTCTGTTCTTTTGTATTAGGAAAGAAAATAGTCATCTTAAGTTTCTTTTTTTCCATCTCACATTAAGAATTTTTTTACAATGATTTAATATTATTTAATTGAATATTTTCTAACCCTTAAAAGTCATACATGACTGAGCCCTCGCTTTTATAACATCAAATTTTTCTACTCACTTTTCAGAATAGCTCCAATTTTTATAAGTCCTCAATTATGAAATAAAGCACAAAGCTGCAAGATCTGTCCATTGGGCCATATAGGTAGTATCACTTTCTCCAGATCAGAAAACCCCAAGGGCTGAAGAGGTGATGAAAAGACAAAGCTAGTTCTGTTTTCTCTGATTCTATGATGTTTAAAAGGTAATCTCACTTTCTTCTGGAAAAAGCTCTACTTCTGCCTTTATTATGAAGAAAAAATCGCCAAATCTGGTCTCTGAATTGAGGTGACTAGTCTTTAATGCAAGAACAATCCAATCTGCAAAACCTCACCCAGAGTATGTTGTGGGCTTGGGGATGCCATCTCCCCTCTCTATCACTACTTCCTCAGTTCTCACTCTCAGGAGACTAACTGTTTAAACAAACTCAAACAAACGTATTTCTACAAATTATTTTTCACAATCCTTAATTTAGGAAAAGAAGGAAAAATTTGGAAAGAAGATGAAAATACTTTAAATTTTCTTTGGAAATAATCATTGAAAAACTTTAACACAAACTTAGCAGGTTGCTGAGCCAGAGACAAAGCAGTTCACGTGTAGACACGTCACTTCGTGCCCACTGACAGATTAGCCACCCACAAGCGTGTGGAAAGAAGCTTCTACACAGGAAGATGCACCCTTGGACAGACAGGTGGGCAAGTCTCAAACACGCTCTAACACTGTAACTTGTACCCAGCAGTCATCCAAAGATTCTAGTCTGTATTTATATCAGTTATATTTCATAATAGCAGGACTCTCTCCAATATACATACACCCTTTATTTTAAATTATGCCACTAGCACTTGGGAAAAAAAGTAATTTATTTGCATTGCTTCCATTTTTCTACTGTAGTGTTAGGACTTGACATAAGCATTATTCTTCTACCTCCTATTTACAGTTCATTCAGAATATTACTACAAATACAGTATACAATTTTAAAAATCTTACGGGGAACTGCAGTTTTTGTTTTCCTCACCTCTTTATAGGTTTCTCAAAATCCTCCAACATAAGTGAAAGTTTATATGGACATTTTCTGTACACATCTTAAAGAGACAGAGATTACAGTGATAAAGCCAAAAGAATTTTGCACAAATACAATAAAATACAGAAAACAAAGTATAGATGTTATTTGGGGTACAAATATAAACAATACAGTACCATTTGAGTAATTTCGCAACATAATACTCATACTTTATAGAAATAAAACTGCAAACCCGGAGGATGCTCTGACAAATATTAAACATCATATATACAATGAGGTAAATGTACCTTGGTCTCTTGAGAGGTAATTTAAGTTTAAAGCAATTGACGTTTTGAAGCATCTCCTTGACATATAAAGAAATATCAAATACCCCATTCCTTGGCACAGTGTGAAAAAGGGATATCAAAACACAGTTCATGATACTCAATTCACAAATCTTGTTTAAAAATAAAAAAAAACATTCACTGAAGTTCTTTTTAAGCTTTTAAGAAACTGGTTGAATGTTGTTAACCACTTTTTTTTTTTAAGTTTACAGTTACAAATAAGACTGCATAATAGGGTTAAAGGTTTAAATATACTGACAATCCTGAATGTCCTAGAAGTCCAGTATTTCTGGAGAGGGCCCATGGGAATCGCAGCATTCCAAAACAGACGCAAGATGCTGCAGGACACACGTCATGAGCTATTTTTTAGAATCTCAAAAACATCCGAACTGGCATTTTTCTGCCAAGCTGTGACAGAACCATTATTTGGACTCTCACCATCTGGAGCCAGAACACTGCCATGGTCAAGAAATAGTTTACTAACAATCACTCTTTCATTGGAGGGGTAAAAATTAACTATTGATATGACATGTCTAATGGGATCCTCAGGTTGTTTTGAGTTTTAATTAGCACGTCACCATCTTGTTTTACAAAATACTCTGTATGTGACAGTTCTTTAAGGTAGAGGGGGAAAAAAGGTAACTCAGGCGTGAGCAGCAGAATGGCCAAGTGACCACTGAAGGTTTTAAGAATAGAAATCTGGAGTTCTCGCTGACCGTGGCACTGCAGCCTGGCTCAAGGCACTTCCTGAGCGCTGTCATTACAGCATAACTACAGGCTCAGCTCTTTGGACCTTACCCTGTCCTATGGGAGATGCAACTGGCCGTTGCTTCCGGCCCAACTCCCACTGCCAGAGCTACCCGCTGCCAGCCCACTCAGGCAGGACCAGCAGGAAGGCAGTTTGAGAGCGAGCGAGCTAAGGGTGTGAAGAAAAGACCAGGGATGTCTGCACCCCAGTAAGCCGTACGCACCCCTCATCCCCCTTCCTCTGAGGGTGCTGCTGACAGACAATCTGCCTGAAGGTATACTTCAGCCAAGTTGAACCTTGGAAAATGAGCATCTGAAGATATTTCTCCAGTCAAATTTTTCTGCAGGAATAGCCACAGCAATCATGATCCATAAGTATTTTCAGTTACTTTCATTTTCAATACCAGCCAATTGGGGTTTGTCAAACCATCATTAGTCGGGGGTGGGGGGGAGGAATCAGCTAGTGTAACATGTAAACCCAATTTAGAACTAAATTCCAACTTTTAAAAAGTTCCCTGATTCGTCAAAAGTAGATTTTATCTACAGCCATTTAGGCTGAACAGTAAAACTGTAACTCACTTTTTGACTTAATAAAGAATATCTTCAGCAAAAGTTGATTACCTTATATGAAACTGAGAAATCATGTATCACAACTTTAAATCAGAGAAGAACTTTTGGTTTGTTCTTAAAATTATATAAAAATAGTTTTAGTGATTACATGCATTGGTCCCCTGGATTTCATAAAGCAGATCTGGTAGGCTTGTAAATGGCCAAAAAAAAAAAGTAAAAGTACCTGATCATAGAGCTAGAGATTATTAAACAGGAAGCGTAACACAATTACAAAACAAACCTCTCCAACTCACTCATTTGCTTTGATGAAATCATGGCAACTACAGAAAAAACTCAAATTTGGACTCAAAATATTAACCTCTAAACAATATTTTCCCCATGTTGTTTTTAAACACATGAAATTGACACTAAATTCCTATGAAGTATGTCATTCATTCTAAAATTACTTTGGCTTTAAGACCAAATAGTCTTTCAAATTTATTCTATTTATAAGAAATAAGACGTTATCAGAATGCAGCTCAGTCAGCATAAATGGCCACTATCTCTTACTGACCAAAATACTGTAAAGGTTATTCTGACCCTTTCATCAGGAAATTGATAGCTCTATAAGGTACGTCTTGCCTCACAGCTACGATAGACTTTCCTCCCTCAGATTAAGATCACAGTGATAAAGAGGACTTTGAAAAATTGAAAAAATCCTGCAAAGACTTTTAGCACTGGAAGTAAAACCAGTTATTATAAGCTATTTTCAACTTAATGTGAGAAGGCCATGACAGATTTGCTTTAAACATTTAATTTCACCATAAACATCTATAGATGGAGAAATCTATCCTTGGAATATTCCTTAGCTATCGCTTTCCCAAATATTGAGGGTGCACCAAATTCACTCCATAGCCATATAAATTAGGCAGTTGCAATATCTGCACAGAGAAGGAAAGACTGAATTAGAAGCTGCCTTCCTCAAAGTGTAGTGTGACCTCAAAACCACACTGACGCTAACCTTAGCTATGAAGACAAAGTCCACAGAACAGTGACTCCTCCACAACAATGTGACTCTCAAATACCTGTTGCTATTCAAATTATCAACTACCTTTACCCTCCTAGGAAAAAAGCCTATTTAACATTAACCATATTCTAATTTTAAACGTAATTCATTTCTTAAAAAAATAACACTGTCTTTGATCAGATAAAGAAAAAAATGGCTTACAGAATGCCACACAACTTTTCACAAGCAGCTAGACAAATTTTCCCTTTTAGAAAAATTTGTCTGTATGCTACAGATTTTAAGTTATTAAAGTACTATAAGCATCAAGAGTGCCACTTGATTTTTTTTAAGTGTACTTAGACGATACAATTAAAATGCAAAAACTTGATGAGAATACTTAATTATGACCATGATAACAATTTACCAATTAATGCCATTTCATTTCTTCGGTGGTTTAAGCACATTTTGGTAGGAGAAAGGCATTTTCAAAATGGAATACCAAAGAACATACCAGAAAAACTCTTCCAGAAAACAAAACAGAGTAAATCTGGGTTATCCAGGTAAATAAACTTTTGAATTAAAACATGACAGGTTTAACACACAGAGACTTTAAGCAATTCTACTCATTTCCATTAAAAGACACAGAAGTGGCACTTACTGGTATAGTACAATCCCACTTTGAAGGCATGTGATGTTCTGAATATGTGAAGGAACAATAATATACAAAATACAGTTGCATAAATTATGTTCCTCACTACTATATGAGGTCATTTTTAGACTCAAGAGTTGATAGGTGTTAGTTTTAAGATCCTGAAAATTATAGAACAGTACATTCAAAGTCTAAATCAAAGAAACTCTTTAGTGGTTCATAATCCTCTGAGAATGTACTAACCAGGAGAAATCACTTTCTTTAAAAATAAGAAATGTTTCATATAACTCAGCCATCCAGCTCCTTTACCCTTAAAGATGATCTTCAGCACAGCAGTTACCTAAAGTTAAGACCAGCAATCATTTAAAAAACAAGTTTTGTGTTAATAAAAAATAAAGGTAGACTACACAACATTTTGTAACTGTCCTGGGAAAGAAGCGTTCATAGTGCACAGAAAGGACCCCACATGGCGGTTTCCTGGGTCTGAAGAAATCCTGGGATGTTTTAGTTCACCTTGTTATATCATCGTAAAAGGAAGCAATATCCTTCTGTTCCCTCTCAGTGAGGTAGAACAACTGACCTCCCAAATTAAAACCCAGGAGCAGATCTGAAGAAGAAGTAGAGTTCAGGCAAAGCCACAGAATTTACATTTTGATGCCTTCCTGCTGACTGAGTTGTGACAATGTTTTCTTAATCCGCAAAGCTGTAAGCCTAGCTGCTCCATTGGCGTACCAACATTCTCTCATAATTTTAGCCATTACTCTCAAGGCCTACAAGAAAAGAAAAGAAAGATCATTAATGCGTGCACCACTTTTCAACGACCTGGATGATAATCTTTCAATTCAGTTCGGTTGCTCAGTCGTGTCTGACTCTTTGCGACCCCATGAATCGCAGCACGCCAGGCCTCCCTGTCTATCACCATCTCCTGGAGTTCACTCAAACTCACGTCCATTGAGTCGGTGATGCCATCCAGCCATCTCATCTATCTGTAAATTTTCTTTTTAAACGACATACAATTATTTCTGTTTCAGCATTATTTGTAAGAGCAAGTGAATAAAGATGACCTAAATTCCCATCAGCAGGATACTGGTGCCAGCAGCTGGAAAGCAGATGGACAAGGGAGGATTTACTTGGCAGCCTGAGAAAGCTGAATCTTCAAACAGAGCTGTGCAAGGCAAAGAGAACCTGACTCACATGAAATGGCCCCCAAAACTGAGGAATTAACTTATATCCTGTATCCCTGGGGTGAAGTTCATGGTAAAAATATAATCAGCCAAAGAAGCTAGAAACCCAGATACCTGTCCTGCCCCAACTTCACACAGCTGGGTGAGCATCCCACCCCATCCCAACAGAAGACAAGAGGTTTCAATCTGAGAGAGCAGAACAGATTCCCGTCTTGAGGAAATAAGGGCAAAATTCCACATTGACAACACACTAAACGCTAAGACAGTAAACTTTCTCTCCAGAACATGGCCAGTGACTTTACATACTCCTCCAGGTAAGAGACCAGAAGAGTCTTCAGCCCAAGAATAAAAGCCTAAAGAGAGACATCAGTGGTGCCCCAAGGAAGCAATCCAGTTACTTCACCCTCAGACTGCAGTGGACGATAAGCTCCATTCACGTGCACAAAGCTTCCTATCAGCTTTCAGTGCTGCTTTTATACAGAGCATAAGCTTGATCAAACATTTCAGGAAAGTAATATGAAATGCAGAAACCGACACAAAAAAACACCTTGAAAAAACCAAAAGGTGTATAGAAGACAATATCAACAATCCATCATTAATATCTTCAAAGAGATAAAATACTGATACTGGACTTATCAATACTTTTTTGGGGTTTTGTTTGGTTTGGGGAAAGTTTTATAGAACTACAAGATAAACCTGAATAATAATAATAAAACCAAAAGATACAGGCCGATTCCTTTCCCAGAAAGTAGAGAAAAGAAAACAAAGAGATGAGTAATAGGAAGGAAAACGGAAGAAAATCAGAATGCCTGTTCAGGATGTCTACATTCATAACCAGAGTTGAAGAAAAAGAAGAAAATAGAAGGGAATACTTGAGGAAAATTTCCTAGAAATGAACATTTGTTTTCAGGTAAAAATGACCAAGGGTTCAGGACATGCCTAAAATCATCCAGCAAACGGAGTGCCATAATCCAGATACCATCCTGCAGGTATCTGGTAGGATACACTAACAGATACAGCAGCGAACTAACAGATGACATCTCTGCTCTCATAAAGCTTACATTATAGAGGGCTAGAGCATATAATAAATAAGCAAAATGCATGGACTGTCAGTGCTAAGTGCTGAGGAGAAACATCATTTAAGGAAGGAGATAAAATATGCCAGGGGGAAAAAGTGCTATTTTAAATAGATGGGCAGGTAACATCTCACTGACAAGGTAACATCTGGGCAAAGAGCTGGAAGGAGGGGGATAATGAGCAAACCAAGAAACGTGAAGACATGGGATTCAGAAAGGCAGTCACCACAAAAGAGGCAAAGAGATCACAGGTGAAAGGTGAGGAATATCCCAAGATGAAAGCTGGCCTAGAGCCAGCTTTTCAGACTGGAAAAGGTCAGAGGGCTCTGAAAAACACTTCTGTAGGTATCCTATCAGTTTCAAATTCTCAATGTGTTTCAGCTACTGAGGAGAGATTTGTAAAACCCAAGAAAAGTGAAAGATTCAGCTAGTGATGCAAAACTAGCCAAATCGAGAAAAAATATAAAATGACACTGATGGCATTAATTCAGCACGCTGCAACAGTAACTGCAACTTGCATGTATGTTTTTAATGTTACTAATGTTCCTTCATGCTTAATTAGCAATCTGTTTAATATTAATTTGCTCTAATTTGCTTATTGAATGAGTGCATGAATAATTCCAGTTTGTAGTATCAAGATGAAATTTTTCAAAGACAAAGTCTAGCCCAATTTCATGTGTTAAACATGCAGGTTCTGTGAGCACACAGCATGTGTTGTCTGAGCCTGCACACTTGACTTCACGGGAGGTGGCCAAGGAACTCTCTTGATCTCACAGGCATCTAATGAACTCTGCTGCTGCTGCTAAGTTGCTTCAGTAGTGTCCGACTCTTAAGATGTAAAATAAACTACTTAAGTGAACAGCTTTTTATTCTTCCTAAACTACAAAACATCAACTCTAAAGGGAAATGCTTTGTTTTACCAGTATTATAATAGCATCATAATAATGGTTGTTGTTAACTCGGTTGTGTCTGACTCTTTCTGACCCCATGGAATGCAGCACGCCAAGCTTCCCTGTCTTTCACTATCTCCCAGAGTTTGCTCAAATTCATGTCCATTGAGTCAATGATGCCATCCAGCCATCTCATCCTCTGTCACCTGCTTCTCCTCCTGCCCTCAGTCTTTCCCAGCATCAGGGTCTTTTCCAGTGAGTCAGCTCTTCACATCAGGTGGCCAAAGTACTGGAGCTTCAGCTTCAGCACCCGCCCTTCCAGTGAAAATTCAGGGCTGACCTCCTTTAGGAGGGACTTGGTTTGATTTCCTTGTTGTCCAAGGGACCCTTCAGCACCACAGTTGGAAACCATAAACTCTTAGGCACTCAGGCTTCTATGGTCCAACTCCCACATCCATACCTGACTACTGGAAAAACCACAGTTTTGACTATACAGACCTATGTTGGCAAAGTGATAGCTCTGTTTTTAATACGTTGTCTAGGTTTGTCATAGCTTTTCTGCCAAGGAGCAAGCATCTTTTTTAATTTCATGCAGTCACCATTCACAGTGATTTTTGAGCCCAAGAAAACAGTCTTTCACTGTTCCACTTTTTCCCCACCCATTTGCCATGAAGTGATGTGATACTAGATGCATGATCTTATTTTTCTGTATGTTGAGTTTTAAGCCAGCCTTTCACTCTCCTCTTTGACCTTCATCAAGAGGCTCTTTAGTTCCTCTTCACTTTCTGTCATTAGAGTGGTATCATCTGCCTATCTGAGGTTATTGATATTTCTCCTGGCAATCTTGAGTCCAGCTTGAGGTTCATCCAGCCCAGCGTTTCACATGCTAAGCTCTGCATATAAGCTAAATAAGCAGGGTGACCGTTTACAGCCTTGACGTGCTCCTTTCCCAATTTTAAACCAGTTGGCTGTTTCCATGTCTGGTTCTAAGTGTTGTTTCTTGACTGCACAGAGGTTTCTCAGGAGGCAGGTAAGGTGGTCTGGTATTCCTATCTCTTTCAGAATTTTCCAGTTTGTTGTGATCCACATAGTCAAAGGCTTTACTGTAGTCAATGAAGCAGAAGTTTTTTTGGAATTCCCTTGCTTTTTCTATGATCCAACAGATGTTGGCAGTTTGATCTCTGGTTCCTCTGCCTTTTCTATATCCAACTTGTGCATCTGGAAGTTCTTGTTTCACATACTGTTGAGGCCTAGCTTGAAGGATTTTGAGCATTACCTTACTAGTATATGAAAAGAATGCAATTGTGTGGTAGTTTGAACGTTCTTTGGCATTGCCCTTCTTTGGGACTGGAACGAAAACTGACCTTTTCCAGTCCTGTGGCCACTGCTCAGTTTTCTAAATTTGCTGGCATACTGAGTGCAGCACTTTAACAACATCCATCATCTTCTAGGATTTCCATCACCTCCACTAGCTTTGTTTGTAGTAATGCTTCCTAAGGTCTGCTTGACTTCACACATCAGGATGTCTAGCTCTAGGTGAGTGATCACACCATCCTGGTTATCTGGGTCATTAAGACCTTTTCTCTACAGTTTTTCTACGTATTCTTAATATCTTCTACTTCCGTTAGTAAAAGTTAGCAATTAAGGATTAATTAAATAACATTTTTCCTATAAATTCTTTAAAAGTATAACTACAAAAATATTTCTAAAACTTTTTGTAAAGAGCTGGGATTGAAAAGCTCAGATACTGCTGAAAAGCAGTTTCCACAAATTCCTCATGAATAGTCATGTGAGCAGTGAAATGAATAAAATATAAAATCATCTGAACCATCTTCACAATCATCCAAATCCCTTATTTTACAAAAAGGCATATTAAGGTCCCAAGAACTGAAGTGCTTTGCCAGAAGTCAGATTCTGAAATGTATGGTAGCCAGGATCTAGAATATAGGCCTTCTGATTCCAGCCAGCACAGAGCCCACTGTCCTGGGCGGCCCTGGTTGAAAGGGAGCTTTAAACACCGACGCATGTCTGTGTGTCTTTTGGCCGTGCTGGGTCTCCATTGCTGCGCTTGGCTCTTCTCTGGCCGTGGCGAGCGAGGGCTGCTCTCCGGTTGTGGAGCTTGGGCTTCTCGTCGTGGTGGCTTCTCTCGTCGCAGAGCCGCAGGCTCTCGGGGCACGCGGGCTTCCGTGAGTTTCAGCCCCCAGGCCCTAGAGCTCCATACGTGGTGATGCATGTGTTTAGTTGCTCTGTGGCCTGGGGGCTCTTCCCAGATGAGGGACTGAACCCATGTTAACTGCAATGACAGGCGGATTCTTTACCCCTGAGCCACCAGGGAAAGCCAGGAAGCTTTAATAAAATGCAGGAGCCTTGTTTCACTGGCAGATCTAAACACTGTTCTAATAAACTGATGGCCACTGAAAATGTTCCATCGCCTTTGCAATGTGCTTGAAATTGAACATAAAAATCAAATTATTCTATATTTTTACTCATTGATTTAATTAGCTATGAAAAATAAAAGAATGGGAATTCTTCTGTTTTCCTTAAAGAAAAGTAGCAATTTTCCACATACTAACCAGAAGCAGTTTAGAAAACTTATAATATCCAAAATAAATACTCACTTCACAGCTCTGCCATCTGTTTGGAATATTTGGCCTTAACTTCTGTTCACAAACGACTTTTCTCATTTCTTCAACTGATGGATCGGAAGGTACAAGATCATAATAAGGCAGCTGGTAATCTTCATGAATTCCTACATTGGTAAAGAATGTTTAAAAAACCTATTTTGAAAGGTTTACTCAAATAATGTCAGAACAATCTTTGACCAGACAGAAAAGGAACAGCTGGAAATCCTGTTACAGTGTCCCATTACTAAAACAGGTAAGTGGAACAGCCTGCTCTCTTATCCATGTCTGCATCAACAACCCACCTCCTGGAGTCAGTACTGAGCCCACACTTTGAAACTAAATTCTGCCATACAGTCAGCAAAGGCTATTTTAATAATGGTTAACTATGAGTTGTGATGACCAGATAGACATTTTCTCCTAGAGCCCTAATGTGTGAGAAGTGAAAGCCTTTATTCGGCAAGTGCACAGCCTCAGCTGGTAAAGGAATGTACACTCTCACTAAGGTGTGAATCCTACATGGCAAGCCTGAGGTGCAAGTCCCTTCCTCTACTTGTGTCTGTTAATAACCTGTCCTACTTGGTACTCCACCCCTCACTGCCTCAAAAAAAGCAAAACAAAAAAAAAACACCCTAGTGCCTAGACCTGAGGCACTAGTCTCAGGTGAGCCTGGGTTCTCAAGGATAAGATTGAGAACTTTCAATGTTTTTTTACCAGTATTATAATAGCATCATAATAATGGTTGTTGTTAACTCGGTTGTGTCTGACTCTTTCTGACCCCATGGAATGCAGCACGCCAAGCTTCCCTGTCTTTCACTATCTCCCAGAGTTTGCTCAAATTCATGTCCATTGAGTCAATGATGCCATCCAGCCATCTCATCCTCTGTCACCTGCTTCTCCTCCTGCCCTCAGTCTTTCCCAGCATCAGGGTCTTTTCCAGTGAGTCAGCTCTTCACATCAGGTGGCCAAAGTACTGGAGCTTCAGCTTCAGCACCCGCCCTTCCAGTGAAAATTCAGGGCTGACCTCCTTTAGGAGGGACTTGGTTTGATTTCCTTGTTGTCCAAGGGACCCTTCAGCACCACAGTTGGAAACCATAAACTCTTAGGCACTCAGGCTTCTATGGTCCAACTCCCACATCCATACCTGACTACTGGAAAAACCACAGTTTTGACTATACAGACCTATGTTGGCAAAGTGATAGCTCTGTTTTTAATACGTTGTCTAGGTTTGTCATAGCTTTTCTGCCAAGGAGCAAGCATCTTTTTTAATTTCATGCAGTCACCATTCACAGTGATTTTTGAGCCCAAGAAAACAGTCTTTCACTGTTCCACTTTTTCCCCACCCATTTGCCATGAAGTGATGTGATACTAGATGCATGATCTTATTTTTCTGTATGTTGAGTTTTAAGCCTGCCTTTCACTCTCCTCTTTGACCTTCATCAAGAGGCTCTTTAGTTCCTCTTCACTTTCTGTCATTAGAGTGGTATCATCTGCCTATCTGAGGTTATTGATATTTCTCCTGGCAATCTTGAGTCCAGCTTGAGGTTCATCCAGCCCAGCGTTTCACATGCTAAGCTCTGCATATAAGCTAAATAAGCAGGGTGACCGTTTACAGCCTTGACGTGCTCCTTTCCCAATTTTAAACCAGTTGGCTGTTTCCATGTCTGGTTCTAAGTGTTGTTTCTTGACTGCACAGAGGTTTCTCAGGAGGCAGGTAAGGTGGTCTGGTATTCCTATCTCTTTCAGAATTTTCCAGTTTGTTGTGATCCACATAGTCAAAGGCTTTACTGTAGTCAATGAAGCAGAAGTTTTTTTGGAATTCCCTTGCTTTTTCTATGATCCAACAGATGTTGGCAGTTTGATCTCTGGTTCCTCTGCCTTTTCTATATCCAACTTGTGCATCTGGAAGTTCTTGTTTCACATACTGTTGAGGCCTAGCTTGAAGGATTTTGAGCATTACCTTACTAGTATATGAAAAGAATGCAATTGTGTGGTAGTTTGAACGTTCTTTGGCATTGCCCTTCTTTGGGACTGGAACGAAAACTGACCTTTTCCAGTCCTGTGGCCACTGCTCAGTTTTCTAAATTTGCTGGCATACTGAGTGCAGCACTTTAACAACATCCATCATCATCTAGGATTTCCATCACCTCCACTAGCTTTGTTTGTAGTAATGCTTCCTAAGGTCTGCTTGACTTCACACATCAGGATGTCTAGCTCTAGGTGAGTGATCACACCATCCTGGTTATCTGGGTCATTAAGACCTTTTCTGTACAGTTTTTCTACGTATTCTTAATATCTTCTACTTCCGTTAGTAAAAGTTAGCAATTAAGGATTAATTAAATAACATTTTTCCTATAAATTCTTTAAAAGTATAACTACAAAAATATTTCTAAAACTTTTTGTAAAGAGCTGGGATTGAAAAGCTCAGATACTGCTGAAAAGCAGTTTCCACAAATTCCTCATGAATAGTCATGTGAGCAGTGAAATGAATAAAATATAAAATCATCTGAACCATCTTCACAATCACCCAAATCCCTTATTTTACAAAAAGGCATATTAAGGTCCCAAGAACTGAAGTGCTTTGCCAGAAGTCAGATTCTGAAATGTATGGTAGCCAGGATCTAGAATATAGGCCTTCTGATTCCAGCCAGCACAGAGCCCACTGTCCTGGGCGGCCCTGGTTGAAAGGGAGCTTTAAACACCGACGCATGTCTGTGTGTCTTTTGGCCGTGCTGGGTCTCCATTGCTGCGCTTGGCTCTTCTCTGGCCGTGGCGAGCGAGGGCTGCTCTCCGGTTGTGGAGCTTGGGCTTCTCGTCGTGGTGGCTTCTCTCGTCGCAGAGCCGCAGGCTCTCGGGGCACGCGGGCTTCCGTGAGTTTCAGCCCCCAGGCCCTAGAGCTCCATACGTGGTGATGCATGTGTTTAGTTGCTCTGTGGCCTGGGGGCTCTTCCCAGATGAGGGACTGAACCCATGTTAACTGCAATGACAGGCGGATTCTTTACCCCTGAGCCACCAGGGAAAGCCAGGAAGCTTTAATAAAATGCAGGAGCCTTGTTTCACTGGCAGATCTAAACACTGTTCTAATAAACTGATGGCCACTGAAAATGTTCCATCGCCTTTGCAATGTGCTTGAAATTGAACATAAAAATCAAATTATTCTATATTTTTACTCATTGATTTAATTAGCTATGAAAAATAAAAGAATGGGAATTCTTCTGTTTTCCTTAAAGAAAAGTAGCAATTTTCCACATACTAACCAGAAGCAGTTTAGAAAACTTATAATATCCAAAATAAATACTCACTTCACAGCTCTGCCATCTGTTTGGAATATTTGGCCTTAACTTCTGTTCACAAACGACTTTTCTCATTTCTTCAACTGATGGATCGGAAGGTACAAGATCATAATAAGGCAGCTGGTAATCTTCATGAATTCCTACATTGGTAAAGAATGTTTAAAAAACCTATTTTGAAAGGTTTACTCAAATAATGTCAGAACAATCTTTGACCAGACAGAAAAGGAACAGCTGGAAATCCTGTTACAGTGTCCCATTACTAAAACAGGTAAGTGGAACAGCCTGCTGTCTTATCCATGTCTGCATCAACAACCCACCTCCTGGAGTCAGTACTGAGCCCACACTTTGAAACTAAATTCTGCCATACAGTCAGCAAAGGCTATTTTAATAATGGTTAACTATGAGTTGTGATGACCAGATAGACATTTTCTCCTAGAGCCCTAATGTGTGAGAAGTGAAAGCCTTTATTCGGCAAGTGCACAGCCTCAGCTGGTAAAGGAATGTACACTCTCACTAAGGTGTGAATCCTACATGGCAAGCCTGAGGTGCAAGTCCCTTCCTCTACTTGTGTCTGTTAATAACCTGTCCTACTTGGTACTCCACCCCTCACTGCCTCAAAAAAAGCAAAACAAAAAAAAAACACCCTAGTGCCTAGACCTGAGGCACTAGTCTCAGGTGAGCCTGGGTTCTCAAGGATAAGATTGAGAACTTTCAATGTTTACTTGAGAAACAATCTAACACAAACGTACTTTAAAAAGTAATGTAGTGACAGTGTATTTGCATTTTGCATATGTAATTTCCACTATCAAGATGGAGAAAATCACTACAATCTCGGGGTAAAAAAAAAATCAGTTTGACTCCGGTACATGCTAAAAATAGCTTCCTGGGTGGCCTCACAAGCAGTCATTCATTCTAAATATCTATACTGGAAGATAACAAGGGGGTGGTTTCTTTTGCTTCCCAAAATTCAAGTGGAACTAGAAAAAGACCACATTGGAATAAAGCTGTGTATTAGGATAAAGCCATGTACAAGGATAAAGCATGTTGTGTCATCTCTCTGGCACTCTCATTGATCACCGGGTAAACAATTTCATTCAATAAAAAAGACAATTCTTAAACAACTTTTGTTTGTGACAATATATTGGGGGAAGGGAGAGAAATTTACCACCGATGGAACATCGTCGAGCTACTTCCCAGAATACTAGTCCCATTGCATAGATGTCAGCACGTTTGAAGGATTCAAAGTGTTTCATATTTATGGAATCATCTAGAACTTCAGGGGCCATGTACCTAAAAAAGAAGTCAGCACTTCATTTTGTGCAATAGTAACATTACTTTTTAAACTGTTTCATCATCTTTCTTTTACTCCTGAGTGGGGAGGTCAGAGGGGTGGGGAGCAATATTAACTTTGACCTTTCCTCCTTTCACTATGGTTCTGCTGCTTTGTAAATTAAAAAAAAAAATTTATTGAAGTATAGTTGACCTATATCATTAATTTCTGCTGTACAGCAAAGTGAGTTATATGTATATATACATTCTTTTTAAAATATTTTCCATTATTATTTATATAGATACTGAATATAGTTCTCTGTTCTGTACAGTAGGATGTTGTTGTTTATCCATTCTACATGTAATAGCTTACATCTGCTGACTCCAGCTTCCCACCCCATCCCTCTCCCCAAACCCTCCTCTCTAGCAACCACAAGTCTGTTATTTTTGTCCCTCAATCTGTTTTGCAGATAGGATCATTTGTGTCATACTTTAGATTCCACACATTAAGTAATATCGTGATATCTGTCTCTTTCTGACTGACCTCACTTATTATGATAATCTCTAATTGCATCCATGTTGCAGCAAATGGCACTGTTTCATTCCTTTTATGGCCGAGTTTTATTCCATTGGATATATGCACCACATTTTATCAGTTCATCTGTCAATGGACATTTAGGTTGTTTCCATGTCTTGGTTATTTTGAAATAATGCTGCTGTGAACATAGGGGGTACATGTATCTTTTTGGATTAGATTTTTTCTGGATATATAGCCAGAAGTGGGACTGCTGGACCATATGGTAATTCTATTTTTCTCTTTTTCCACTGTTTTCTATAGTGGTTGTACCAACTTACATTCACACCAACAGTGTAATAATTCCCTTTTCTCCATATCCTCTCTAGCATTTGTTATTTGTACAGTTTTTAATGATGGCCATTCTAACCAGCCACTCACCACAGTACCTCACTGCAGTTTTTATTTGCATTTCTCTAATTAGTGATATTGAGCATCTTTTCATGTGCATATTGGCCATTTGCATTTCTTCTTTGGAAAAATGCCATTTTAGGTCTCTTCTTTTTTTGATTAAGTTGCTTGTTTTTTGTTGTTGTTGAGTTCTGTGAGCTGTTTAAGTATTTTGGAAATTAACCCCTTATCAGTTGCATCATTTGCAAATATTTTTTCCGATTCTATAGGTTGTCTTTTCCTTTTTTTTTTTAATGGTTTCCTTTGCTGTGCCGAAAGCTTGTAAGTTTGATTAGGTCCCATTTGTTTCTTTACTTCTACTGCCTTGGGAGACTGACTTAAGAAAACACTGGTATGATTTATGTAAGAACGTTTTGCCTGTGCTCTCTTCAAGGAGTTTTTGATGTCATGTCTTACGTTTAAGTCTTTAGGCCATTTTGAGTTTATTTTTATGTATGGTGAGAAGGTATGTTCTAACCTCATCAATTTCCATGTGGCTGTCGAACTTTGCTAACACCACTTGCTGAACAGACTTTTCCCCATTGTATATTCTTGCCTCCTTTGTCTAAGAGGCCTTAAGGGTATGAGTTATCTCTGGGCTCCCTATTCTGTTCCATTGATCCGTATGAATGTTTCTGTGCCAGTACCATGCTGTTTTGATTACTGTATCTTTGTAGTATTGTTTGAAGTCTGGGAGGGTTATGGTTCCTCTTCTTTTTCTTCAGGATGGCTTTGGCAATTCTGGGTCTTTTATGATTCCGTATAAACTTTAGGGTTATTTGTTCTAGTTCTGTGACAAGTGTCATGGGTAATTTGATAGGGATCACATTAAATCTGTAGATTGCTCTGGGCAATATGGCCATTTTAACAATATTAATTCTTCCAATCCAAGACATGGGATATCATTCCATTTCTTTGAGTCATCTTGTTTCCTTTGCATCCTGCTACCTTGCTGAATTAATTTATTGCCTCTAGTAATTTTTGTGTGAAGTCTTTAGGGTTTTCTGTGTGTATATATATATATATAGAATCATGTCATCTGCATATAATGATAATTTAAATTTTTCCTTCCAATTTGGATACCTTTATCTTTTTCTGATCTGACTGCTGTGGCCACAACTTCCAGTACTAGTGTTTACTAAACTTCCAGTACTAGTGTTTACTAGAAGAGGTGAGAATGGGCATCCTTGTCTTGTTCTAGATTTTAGCATTAGGGCTTTCAGCTTTTCACCTTTGAGTATTATACTGGCTGTGGGTTTGTCATCAGTTCAGTCACTCAGTCATATCCGATTCTTTCTGACCCCATGAACCGCAGCACGCCAGGCCTCCCTGTCCATCACCAACTCCCGGAGTTCACTCAGACTCATGTCCATCGAGTCTGTGATGCCATCCAGCCATCTCATCCTCTGTCGTCCCTTTCTCCTCCTGCCCCCAATCCCTCCCAGCATCAGAGTCTTTTCCAGTGAGTCAACTCTTCGCATGAGGTGGCCAAAGTACTGGAGTTTCAGCTTTAGCATCATTCCTTCCAAAGAAATCCCAGGGTTGATCTCCTTCAGAATGGACTGGTTGGATCTCCTTGCAGTCCAAGGGACTCTCAAGAGTCTTCTCCAACACCACAGTTCAAAAGCATCAATTCTTCGGCGCTCAGCTTTCTTCACAGTCCAACTTTCACATCCATACATGACCACAGGAAAAACCATAGCCTTGACTAGGCGGACCTTAGTCGGCAAAGTAATGTCTCTGCTTTTGAATATACTATCCAGGTTGGTCATAACTTTTCTTCCAAGGAGTAAGCGTCTTTTAATTTCATGGCTGCAGTCACCATCTGCAGTGATTTTGGAGCCCTAAAAAATAAAGTCTGACACTGTTTCCACTGTTTCCCCATCTATTTCCCATGAAATGATGGGACCAGATGCCATGATCTTCGTTTTCTGAATGTTGAGCTTTAAGCCAGCGTTTTCACTCTCCACTTTTACTTTCATCATATGTTATGGGTTTGTCATAAACAGCTTTTATTATGTTATGTTCCCTTGATACCCACTTTTTTAAAAAGAGGTTTTGCAATGAATGGATGTTGAATTTTGTCAAATGCTTTTTCTGCATCAATTGAGATGTGTCAATTGTCGTGTGTGTTTTGCCTTTTGTTTGTGAGGTGTATCACATTGATTTGTATATGTTGAATCATCCTTGTGAACTTGCAATGAACCCCACTTGGTTGTAGTGTATGACAATTTTTTGTGTGCTGCTGGATTCAGTTTGCTATTTTGTTAAGAATTTTTGCATCTGTATTCATCAGATATATTGGCCTGTATTTCTCTGTTTGGGTGATTCTTTGTCTAGTTTTGGTAGCAGAGTGATGGCATTATAGAATGCCTTTGGCAGTGTTCCCACCTCTTCAGTTTTTTGGAAGCATTGATATAATTCTGTATGTCTCATGGAACTCACCCATGAAGCCATCTGGTCCTGGACTTTAGTTTGTTGGAAGTTTTTTAAATTACAGATTGTATTTAACCTGTAGTAATCAGTCTGGTCAAATTATGTGTTTTTCCTTGATTAAATTTTTTGGTGGACTGTATGTTTGCAGAAACTTGTATGTTTCTTCAGTCACTCAGTTGTGTCTGATTCTTTGTAACCCCATGGACTGCAGCACGCCAAGCCTCCCTGTCTGTCACCCAACCCCTGGAGTTTACTCAAATTCATGTCTGTGGAGTTGATGATGCCATCCAACCATCTCATCCTCTGCTGTCCCTTTCTATGTTGTCAAATTTGTCATATAATTGTTCATAGTATTCCTTTATGGGTTTTTGTATTTCTGCAGTATCAGTTGTTATGTCTCCTTTTTCATTTACTTGGGTTCTCTCATTTCTTCTTGGTGAACCTGGCCAAAAATTTGTCCATTTTTTTTTACCCTTTCAAAGAACCAGGTCTCGGTTGTAATTTTTTTTTCCCAGAAGTCTCTATTTAGTCTCTGATCTTATTTTTTCCTTCCTTCTGCTGACTTTAGGTTTTGTTTGTTCTATAATTAAGTGGTAGGCTAGGTTGTTTATTTGATGTTTCATGTTTTTTGAGCAAGGTCTGTATCACTGTGAACTTCCCTCTAGGAACTGCTTTTGCTGCGTCCCATAGGTTTCTTTTTTGAAAATACCTGTGCCAGCTCTCAACTGCTGCACATGGGGTCTAGCTCACAGATTGAACGTGGGCTTCCTGCATTGGGTGCTTAGAGTCTTAGCCACTGAATCACCACAGAAGTCCCATTCCATAGGTTTTGTATGGTTGTTTTTACTGTCATTTGTCTCAAGGTATTTTTAAATTTCCTCTTTGATTTCATCATTGACCCATTGGTTTTTTTAGTATTGGTAGTCTGTTGTTGAGTCTCTGTGTAACTTATTTTCTCCCCTTATTTCTTTTTCTGTGGTTGATTTCTAGTTTAATGCTGTTATGGTCAGGAAAAACGTGAGATAACTTCTACACTCTTAAATTTGTTGAGGCTTGTTTTATGCCCGAGAAGGTATCAATCCTAGAGAATGTTCGAGATGCAGTTGAAAAGAATGTGTTTTGTTTTTTAATGTCCAGAAAATATCAATTTACTGTAATTCTATTGTGTTGTTCAGGATCTCTCTTGCTTTACTGGTTTTCTGTCTAGAAAATTTATCCATTGATGTGAGTGAGGTGTTCAAATCTCCTACTCTTATTTCCCCATCAATTTCTCCCTTTATGTTTGTTGGTATTTGTTTTATGTATTTAGATACTCCTACATTAGGTGTGTATATGCTCATAAGATCCTCTTCCTAAATTGATCCTTTTTTCAATATAGTGTCCTTATCTGTCTTTCTTTATGGTATTTGTTTGAAAGTCTGTTGTCTGACATGAGTGATTCCACACTTTCTTCTCATTTCAGTTTACATGAAATATTTTTCCATCCCATCACTTTTGATCTATGTGTCCTCTGCCCTAACGTGGTCTTATAGGCAGCATGTTGTAGGCTCTGGATTAAAACAATACATCTGCCACCCTGTCTTCTTCTATTTAAAAAAATTTATTTTATTGAAGTATTGTTGATACACAGTGTTAATTTCTATTGTACAGCAATTCAGTTATACATTCTTTTCCATTAAGGTTTACCACAGAATATTGAGAGATCTACTCTCTGAGAGCTTATCTTTATTCTCATTTTTTATTTTATATTTCGGGATAGCTGATTTATGTGTTAGTTTCAGGTGTACAGCAAAGTGATTCATTTACACACACACACATATACATGTATCTATTGTTTTCCCACATAGGTTATCACAAAGTACTGAGTTGAGTTAGTTCCCTATACTATAGGGTAGATTCTTGCGGAGTATCTATTTTATATATAGTACTGTATGTGCTGTGTGTCTGACTCTGTGACGCCATGGACTGTAGCCCACCAGGCTCCTCTGTCCATGGGGAATCTCCAGGCAAGAATACTGGAGTGGATTGCCATGCTCTCTGCCAGGGGATCTTCCCACCCCAGGGATCAAACCCAGGTCTCCTGCACTGCAGCTCAGATTCCCGTCTGAGCCACCAGGGAAGCCCAGAGCGCTGGAGTGGGTAGCCTATCCTTTGTAGGCAGCTTCTTTACCAGCTGAGCCACCGGGGAAGCCCACTGTGTGTGTGTTAATCGCAAACCCACACTTTATCACTCCTTTCCACCCTTCCCCTTTAGTGACCGTAAGCCTGTGAATGTTACCTAAGTAAACGTGTCCATTTGTGTCTTGTTTTTAGATTGCACGTGTAAGTGGTACGTTATTTGTCTTTCTCTGATATACTTAGTATGATAATCTCTAGGTCCACCAGTGCTGCCATAAATGGCATTTTCTTCTTTAATGGTTGAGTAACATTTTGTGTGTGTGTATTCATACACCCTATCTTCCTTATCCATTCATCTGGACATTAGATTGTCTATTGTAAATAGTGTTGCAGTGAACACTGGGGTGTGTGTATCTTTTCAAATTATAGTTTTTTCCAGATATATATAGTTTTTTCCAGCCTAAGAGTGGGATTGCTAGATCATGTGATAGTTTCATTTTTAGTTTTTTAAAGAACCTCCATCCTGTCCTTCATAGTGGCTCTACCAGTTTTCACTTTCACTAACAGTGTAGGAGAGTTCCCTTTTCTCCACAACCTCTCTAGCATTTATTGTTTGTAGATTTTGTTTTGATGATGATGATGATAATGGCCATCCTGACAGGTCTGAGGTGATACATCTTTGTAGTTTTGGTTTGGACTTATCTAATTAGTGATGTTGAGCACCTTTTTCGTGTGCTTTTTTGGCCGTCTGTACGTCTTTGATCTGCCCNCTCTGTTGTCTGACATGAGTGATTCCACACTTTCTTCTCATTTCAGTTTACATGAAATATTTTTCCATCCCATCACTTTTGATCTATGTGTCCTCTGCCCTAACGTGGTCTTATAGGCAGCATGTTGTAGGCTCTGGATTAAAACAATACATCTGCCACCCTGTCTTCTTCTATTTAAAAAAATTTATTTTATTGAAGTATTGTTGATACACAGTGTTAATTTCTATTGTACAGCAATTCAGTTATACATTCTTTTCCATTAAGGTTTACCACAGAATATTGAGAGATCTACTCTCTGAGAGCTTATCTTTATTCTCATTTTTTATTTTATATTTCGGGATAGCTGATTTATGTGTTAGTTTCAGGTGTACAGCAAAGTGATTCATTTACACACACACACATATACATGTATCTATTGTTTTCCCACATAGGTTATCACAAAGTACTGAGTTGAGTTAGTTCCCTATACTATAGGGTAGATTCTTGCGGAGTATCTATTTTATATATAGTACTGTATGTGCTGTGTGTCTGACTCTGTGACGCCATGGACTGTAGCCCACCAGGCTCCTCTGTCCATGGGGAATCTCCAGGCAAGAATAATGGAGTGGATTGCCATGCTCTCTGCCAGGGGATCTTCCCACCCCAGGGATCAAACCCAGGTCTCCTGCACTGCAGCTCAGATTCCCGTCTGAGCCACCAGGGAAGCCCAGAGCGCTGGAGTGGGTAGCCTATCCTTTGTAGGCAGCTTCTTTACCAGCTGAGCCACCGGGGAAGCCCACTGTGTGTGTGTTAATCGCAAACCCACACTTTATCACTCCTTTCCACCCTTCCCCTTTAGTGACCGTAAGCCTGTGAATGTTACCTAAGTAAACATGTCCATTTGTGTCTTGTTTTTAGATTGCACGTGTAAGTGGTATGTTATTTGTCTTTCTCTGATATACTTAGTATGATAATCTCTAGGTCCACCAGTGCTGCCATAAATGGCATTTTCTTCTTTAATGGTTGAGTAACATTTTGTGTGTGTGTATTCATACACCCTATCTTCCTTATCCATTCATCTGGACATTAGATTGTCTATTGTAAATAGTGTTGCAGTGAACACTGGGGTGTGTGTATCTTTTCAAATTATAGTTTTTTCCAGATATATATAGTTTTTTCCAGCCTAAGAGTGGGATTGCTAGATCATGTGATAGTTTCATTTTTAGTTTTTTAAAGAACCTCCATCCTGTCCTTCATAGTGGCTCTACCAGTTTTCACTTTCACTAACAGTGTAGGAGAGTTCCCTTTTCTCCACAACCTCTCTAGCATTTATTGTTTGTAGATTTTGTTTTGATGATGATGATGATAATGGCCATCCTGACAGGTCTGAGGTGATACATCTTTGTAGTTTTGGTTTGGACTTATCTAATTAGTGATGTTGAGCACCTTTTTCGTGTGCTTTTTTGGCCGTCTGTATGTCTTTGATCTGCCCATTTTTTGATCGGGTTGTTGTTTTTCTTTACTATTAAGCCACATGAGCTGTTTGTAAATTTGGGAGACTAATCCCTTGCTGGTCACTTCATTTGCAAATATTTTCTGTCTTTCTATGGTTGTCTTCTTGGTTCTGTTTATGGTTTCCTTTGCTGTGCAAATGTTTGCCCCTCTGTCTTTTGACTGGAGTATTTAGTCCACTGACATTTAAAGTAACTATTGATATATACATATTTATTTCCATTTTAACTTTGTTTTCCCATTGATTTTATATTTCTTCTTTGTCCCCTTCTATTTCTTTGTTTTCCTTTAGTGGTTTGATGATTTTCTTTTGTGTCATACTTATTTTCTTCTCGGTTTCTGTGAATCTATTGTATGTTTTTCATTGGTGGTTATTCTGGTTTTCAAATACATTAATCCCATCCTGTATCTACTTGCCTTAGATAGATAGGCATACAGGCTCAAACATATCTAGGAAATGAAAGAAAAAAAAAAACCTACATCTTACTTTCCTCCCCCATATTTTATGATTTAGATGTCCACTTTTATATCTTCATGTTCATTCTTTTGCTGTTCATTGTGGTTATCACCTTCACAGAAAAAAAAATTTTTAATCTGTGTACAGGCTTATTTCAGTAATTTGCTTTCCAATTGTGATTTTTTTCCTCCCCCTTTTTTTCCCCTATAGAGTATTACTCCTTTTCTATTTAGAGAAGACTTTTCAGTATTTCCTTTAGGACAGGTTTAGTATTACTGTATAACTTTGAGTTATTTCCTTTTCTGAGAAATTCATCTCTTTCTAAACAATCACCTTGCTGGGTAGAGGATCCTAGGTTGCAGATTTTTCCCTTTTAGGACTTTGAATATATCTTGACACTTCCTTCTAGCTTGCAACATTTCTGTAGTAGAAACAACTGATGGCAGAATCCATTATAATTAACTTTTTGTCTTGCTTCCTTTAGAATTTTCCTCTTTAATTTCTGCTACGTATAATGTGTCTTGGTGTAGGCCTGTTTTGAGTTTACCTTGTTTGGGACCTTCAGTGCTTCCTGTACCTGAATATGTGTTTCGTTCTTTAGGTATGGGAAGCTTTCAGTCATAATTTCTTCAAATTCATTTTCAACCTCTTTTTCTCTTTCTTCTCCTTCTGGAATTCCTATTACGCATAGATTGGCATACTTTATCTTACCCCACGGGTCCCTTTTTTTCGTTTGGCTTTCTGTCTGCTGCCCTAATTGGGCAGTTTTCATATTCAGTCTTCCACGTCACATATTCATTCTTATTTATTCTGCTATTCATTGCGAGTTTTCTAATTTTTCTTAGTTCCTGTTTATAGTTTCGAATTCCTTTTTTACCATACTCTGTATTTCTGTTGATAGCCTTTTTTAATTTCTTCAGTATTTTCAGTCTTCTTTTTGAAATCAGTGCCTACTAGACTGAATAGGTCTGTTTCATTGCCCTTTCAAGGGAATTCTCTTGGTCTTTCAACTGGGAGTGGTTCCTCTGCTTCTTCATTTTACTTATATTTCTCATCTGTGAGTTTCAGTTAAGTTGCTCATTGTGTCTGACTCTTTGCAACCCCATGGACTACAGCATGCCAGGCTTCCCTGTCCATCACCAACTCCTTAACCTTAATCAGACTCATGTCCATTGAGTTGATGATGCCATCCAATCATCTCATCCGTTGCCCCCTCTCCTCCCACCTTCAGTCTTTCCCAGCATCAAGGTCTTTTCTAGTGAGTCAGTTCTTCCCATCAGGTGGCCAAAGTATTAGAGTTTCAGCTTCAACACCAGTCCTTCCAATGCATATTCAGGACTGATTTCCTTTAGGATGGACAGGTTGGACCTCCTTGCAGTCCAAGGGATTCTCAAGTCTTATTCAACACCACAGTTCAAAAGCATAAATTCTTCGGTGCTCAGCTTTCTTTATAGTCCAACACTCACATCCATATGTGATTACTGGAAAAACCATAGCCTTGACTAGACGGACCTTTGTTGACAAAGTGAGGTCTCTGCTTTTTAATATGCTGTCTAGTTTGGTCATAGCTTTCCTTCCAGGGAGCAAGCATCTTTTAATTTCATGGCTGCAGTCACCATCTGCAGTGATTTTGGAGCCCACAAAAAAGTCTCTCACTGTTTCCCCATCTATTTGCCATGAAGTGATGGGATCAGATGCCATGATCTTCGTTTTCTGAATGTTGAGTTTTAGCCAGCTCTTTAACTGTCCTCTTGCACTTTCATCAAGAGGCTCTTTAGTTCCTCTTCACTTTCTGCCATAAGGGTGGTGTCATCTGCATATCTGAGGTTACTGATATTTCTCCCGGCAATCTTGATTCCAGCTTGTGCTTCATACAGCCTGGCGTTTCACATGATGTACTCTGCATAAAAGCAGGGTGACAATATACAGCCTTGACATACTCCTTTCCTGATGTGGAACCAGTCTGTTGTTCCATGTCCAGTTCTAACTGTTGTTTCTTGATCTGCATACAGATTTCTCAAGAGGCAGGTCAGGTGGTCTGGTATTCCCATCTCTTGAAGATTTCCCACAGTTTGTTATGATCCACACAGTCAAAGGCTTTGGCATAGTCAATAAAGCAGAAATAGATGTTTTTTTTGGAACTCTCTTGCTTTTTTGATGATGTTGGCAATTTGATCTCTGGTTTCTCTGCCTTTTCTAAATCTGGAAGTTCACAGTTTACATACTGTGGAGGCCTGGCTTGGAGAATTTTGAGCATTACTTTGCTAGCATGTGAGATGAGTGCAATTGTTTGGTAGTTTGAACATTCTTTGGCATTGCCTTTCTTTGCAATTGTAATGAAAACTGGCCTTTTCCAGTCCTGTGGCCACTGCTGAGTTTTCCAAATTTGCTGGCATATTGACTGCAGCACTTTCACAGCATCATCTTGTGAATTTAGGAGAAACGATTATCTACGATGGTCTCTGAGGACTATTTATAGTTGGGAGCCCCTCTGTGTACCTTGTCTGGGTTTAGCATTTTTGGTGTGAGGGCTGTTTTAGTATGGATGCCTGTCACCTCTCTCCTCAGCATGTTACCCCTTTGATAGAGGGTATGCAGATACCTGGTCCTCGTGTTCTTGGCAGTGGTGGCAGCTCATGATAGTTCCTGGAGGTGGTGTCCTGCTGCCTGAAAGCTAATGCAGGGGAAAACGCCCCTCACACACAGCCCACACGATGGTGCCTGGCCTGTGCAGCCCAGGCTTTCTCTGTGTACACCCTCAGATGAGGTCACATCAGACTCTATCCCCTTCAGACTGTTTCTATACATCCCACCGCGTCTCCCTCAGGTCTGATTTCTGAAGCTTGAGCCTCCACGCATAACTGAGATCATATTAGACTCAAGAAAAATATCTCCACTGGTTTACTGCAAACCCCATGAAAAGCTGAAATAGCAGTTTTATGCTATCTGCCTTATGATCTTTGTTTCCAATGACCCACATTCTAGGCATCCTACTATACACCACCTACTTTGCTGTATACTATGCAGGGACTATGTAGTTCAGTCTAGAAGTCTTCTCACTAAAACAGGATAAAAGGAAAGGCAAGGACATACTCCAGGGAACAAAATAATAGATAAAAATGAATGCCAGTCCTCAATGATCCCATATTGCACAGTTCTGAGGTTTCAAAAATCCTACTAAGGTTACATACAGATCAGGACTCACAAAGACCTGCAACAGCCACTGCCTGGAACCCTGAGTCAAGAGATCTGAGAGTCCCCATTAGATCCATAAATACAGCCGAGATAGAATAAAGCTCAGTTCTATTCAAATCCAGTGTAGCAGTTTGAAGGTATGTGGTGGCAAAATGCTGGGATAGACAGAGCAAAGCCTCTTGGGTCAGAAAGGCCCAGGCTCAAATCGCAGCTCTTCGGCTTTCCTTCCTGAGGTGGGCTGGCCGCGTCAGCCCTCACAGGGCGGCCTCCGCATCTGTGAGCTGAGGGCAGTGACGCTCCCTCCTTAGGCTCTTTGCTAGTCACACAGTTGTGTCTGACTCTTGGCGACCCCGTGGACTGTGGCCCACCAGGCTCCGCTGTCCCTGGGNCCTTCCTGAGGTGGGCTGGCCGCGTCAGCCCTCACAGGGCGGCCTCCTCATCTGTGAGCTGAGGGCAGTGACGCTCCCTCCTTAGGCTCTTTGCTAGTCACACAGTTGTGTCCGACTCTTGGCGACCCCGTGGACTGTGGCCCACCAGGCTCCGCTGTCCCTGGGGTTCTCCAGGCAAGAATTCTGGAGTGCGGTGCCATTCCCTTCTCCAGAGGAGCTTCCCGACCCAAGAACAGAACCTGGGTCTCCCACAGAGTAGGCAGATTGTTTACTGACTGAGCTGACAGGGGAGTACTCATAGATTCAACAAATACTTATTGAGGACCTACTATGTTTTAGGCACTGTGATAGATGCTGGGAGTAAAGGCTTCTCAAGCAGCTTAGGATCCAGTGGAATCTACAGATAAGTGAACAGTTACAATGTGCCAAGTGGTCCAGATTTAGCATGCCATGGGGGTGCCTGACAAGGACACCTAACAGTCCAGAAAAAGATTTCTCTGAGGAAGGCTGAGTCCAAGTTAAGGAAACAGGAGGGGGAATTATGCTCTAGGACAGAGGTCAGGCCCACAAACTGTTGTACCTCCTGTCAGATCAGTGGCAGCATTAGATTAAAAATAAAGTGCACAATGAATGTAATGTGCTTGAATCACCCTGAAACCATCTTCCCCACCCCTGGTCCTTGGAAAAATTATCTTCAAAACAATGAGTCCCGGGTGCCAAAAGGGGTGGGGACTGCTGCTCTAGGATATAGCACATGTGAAAGGTTGAAGAGAGAAAGCTATGTTTTCAGGAAATAAAAATATAAAAACAGTTGGGCTAACTACAGCACAACATTTGAAGAGAACATTAAATGATGTAATATACATGAGACACATTAAAATGACTGGTACACAGTAGGTACCCCATTAATATTAACTACTCCTATGATAACTAATGGTAGTATTTTCTGGAAAGCTACCTTTCATCAGCAGTAACCTTTGTAAGTTAGCTAACCATGATTTCAGAGCAGGCAAGACTATGAGATCTTCTACCTGTGAGCAATCTAATAAAGAACAAGGTTGAGTTTCAGAAAGTTACGTATCTAGAAATGAGAAGGAAAAGAAGTCAACTTCAGAACATAAAAATAACTGTTCACTCTGTGATAAGTGTACCTTTTTGTTCCCACTCTGTGGTTTGGAGCAATGTCAATTGTGTCTGTGGCCGAATCATGCCTTACTGCCAGTCCTAAGTCTGCAATACAGCAAGTTCCATTCTTCTTTACCAAGATATTCTTTGATTTCAAATCCCTATGAGCTATGGCTGGTTTTCCTAAAGAAAAAGAAAGTTAAACATGGTTGCTTAAAGGGTAACCAATCACAAATCTCACCTAAGGTCCTCCCATCCCAGTGTCAAAAGCATTTCATCCCCATCACTGCAATACCTGGGCCCTTACTAAACCAACTTACATGGATCAGTGCACAAAAAGTTGATGAAATTACATTTCAAAGAAAACAGATGATGTTCAAAAAATGTAAGTCTAACACTCAAAAACCAGGATGTTAAAAATACTAGTTTGTTGATACCCTATGAATCTTTCTTTATAGGACTCCTAGGTACTAATATTCCAATCCAAGAACCAAAAATCTAGATCCTCTTTTGCCTATCAACTGGAATATATTCATTAAATGTGTAATGCCTTTAATACTAACTACTAGAAAAAGTGCTATTATAATTACAGTGTGTAAAACTTGGAACCCTCAGAGGCTGCTGGTGGGAATGTACAATAAAATAGTACAGGCCCTTTGGGAAAAAAAAGTCTGGCAAGTTTCACAAATCATTAGTTACTGTCTGATGCAGTAACTTCACCTCCAGGCATATACCCAAGATAATGGAAACGTGTCCACACTAAAACTTGTACATCAATGTTCATAGCAGCATTATTCATAATAGCCCACAGTGGAAACAACAAATGTCCATCACTGATGAATGGATACCCAAAATGTGGTAAATCCATATAATGAAATATTGCTTGGACATAAAAGGGAATGAGTTTCTGATAATGCTGCAGTATTTAACCTTGAACCTATACCAAGAGAAAGCAGCTAGTCATAAAAGATATATATTGTATGATTCCACATGCTATGTCCAGAATAAGCAAATCTACAGATGGTCATAGAGCGTCAGACACAACTTAGTGACTGAACAAAGTAAGCTAGAGGTTGCCTAGGGCTACAGAGTTTAGAGGGAAATGGGGAGTGACTGCTGAGAACTACAGGGTTCTTTTGAGGTGATGAAAATGTTCTTAAATGTTCTTAAAATGTGGTGATAGCTATACAAAACTGATTCTACTAAAACCACTGATTTGTACACCAAATGGGTAAACTGTACAGTATGTGAATTACAACTCAATTTGTTGCTGTTCAGTCACCAAGTCGTATCTGACTCTCTCAGACCCTGTGGACTGGAGCAGGCCAGGCTCCGCTGTCCTTCACTGTCTCCTGAAGTTTGCTCAACTCATGTCCATTGAGTTGGTGATGCTATCTAACCATCTCATCCCCTGCCACCCCCTTTCCCTTTTGCCTTCTATTTTTCCCAGCACCAGGGTCTTTTGCAATGAGTTGGCTCCTTGTACCAGGTGGCCAAAGTATTGGAGCTTCAGTATCAGTCCTTCCAATGAATATTCTGGGTTTCCTTTTAGGACTGACTGGTTTGATCTCCTTGCAGTCCTAGGAATTCTCAAGAGTCTTCTCCAGCACCACAGATTGAAACCATCGATTCTTTGGTGCTCAGCCTTCTTTATGGTCCAGCTCTCATATTCATACATGACTACTGGAAAACACAGCTTTGACTACACAGACCTCTCTCGGCAGAGTGATGTCTCTGCTTTTTAATACGCTATCTAGGTCTGTCATAGCTTTCCTTCCAAGGAGCAAGTGTCTTAATTTCATGGCTGCAGTTACTGTCCACAGTGATTTTGGAGCCCAAGAAAATCTGTCACTGCTTTCACTTTTTCCCTTTCTATTTGTCATAAAGTGATGTAACTGGATGCCATGATCTTCCATTTTGGAATGTTGACTTAGCTTTTTCACCCTCGTCTTTCACCTTCATCAAGAGGCTCTTTAGTTACTCTTCACTTTCTGTCATTACCATCATTCTGAGGTTGTTGATATTTCTTCTAGCAGTCTTGATTCCAGCTGTGATTCACCCAGCCTGGCATCTCACATGATGTATTCTGCATATAAATTAAATAAGCAGGGTGACAATATACAGCCTTGCTGTACTCCTTTCCCACTTTTGAACCTGTTGTTTTTGAAGTCTATTTTGTTTCATGTCCAGTTCTAACTTTTGCTTTTTGATCTGCATACAGGTTTCTAGGGAGATAGGTAAGGTGGTCTGGTATCCCATCTTTTTCAGAATTTTCCAGTTTATTGTATATGACATAGTATGTGAATTATAACTCAGTAAAGCTATTATAATCAACAATGATTTTGCAAAGATGGGGCTGGCTGAATTAGTGAAACAGCATGTGTGACATATATAGTAAAGCTGGTCATGGGGGTAGCAAGTGGATAATCATTAGAGCAGAGACTACACTGGCATCTGATATATAGCACAATACTAACTCATGCAATCTCCTTATCCTAGGATCAAACACAATTATCAAATGGTCAGATAACATTTATGTAGCATGTTGGATGTTTACAGAGCATCATCACATTTCATTTGGTACTATACATAAATTCCAAAATCAAGATCCTCAAAATCACAAGACTAAACACTACTTTTAAGAACTTACCAAAATATCAGTATTGTTATAACAACTAGAGAATCTCTAATCAAATTCCTAGATTCCTAACTCTACGTTATATTTTCAACAGAAAGTTAAAATATTCTCATCTAAAAACTCATTTTAGACATTTCCACTTCGGCTGACTTCTTGCAAAAATTTTCTGAATAGACATTAGACCCAGAGGAATTTAAAGCTTAAATAACAGGACTGCTTTGAGTTACCTTGGGTACCAACTATCTCCATGTGAAGATGGGCAAGTCCACTTGCTGTGGACAGAGCAAGTTTTATCATCCCTTCCACAGTAACTGTGTATCTGTTCAAATAATCAAAAAGGGATCCGTGCTCATGATAATCTGACACCAACCAGAGCTGAGTCCATGTGCCATTGTCTGCCAAGTTAGAAAAACAATATTTCAGATAGGCTATAGAACATTTATGATTTATCTGTTCAAACATTATCACATTTTACTCAGTCCTGAATCACACAACTGCAACATGTTGGTACCTTACATTTGTATAGATTTCTTTCATATTTTCATTTATTTTCAGTTTTCTTACACATTTACATTTATATCCTTTAGGTCCTTAAATTAAGTCCCCTATTCTTGAGATTGAGCCAAAGACCACTAGTCCATTCAAGAGACAAAGAATCACAGTGTGAAGACGGTGATCTCGAGTCCACACCAACAGCAGCAGGGATGGGACTGTTTAATACACAGAAGAATGCCTGGTCCAGGTGAGGTGCTCAGTGACTGTTCCTGGAAGCTGCGAGAGAAACAAGGGAGGAGGAAGAAGAGAAATACCTGGAACCTAGCACAGCCACCGTGGGAATGGAATATTATGGGACAAACCAAACGTGACCCTAAATGAGAAATGCAAGCTTTAATGACAAACTGTGTATACGGTTCAGTAAGAAGCCAAGTAAGGTTATTACAATTCCAAGGTTTCCAGCTTAGAAAACTATAAAAACAGTAGTATCACTGACACATGGGGAAGCTGAGATAGGAACTAAAAATGTCAGGAGGGGAAAAGGCTGGGACTGAATTTAATTTTACACAAGGTAGTTTTAAACCTCACCAGCTAAGAATGTGCCTTTTTCCAAAAGTTCTATTAACTGTAAACCAATATGTGAAATGAAAATGTATTTTCCCTCAGGAACCATGGTAAAGGTTCTGGCTGGGCTTCTAAGCTAGGCTGGTCCACAAAAAGTCTGTTTAACCTAGAAGTAGCTGGAGAACCATATATTTCACAAAATAATGATAGCAAAACAGTATTACAACAATACTAGGAGGCAGGGCATTTCAGTAAAAGATGCTTTACTTGGAGTCATTCTGACCTGGGTTGGAATCCAGGGCCTGGCTGTTGCTGACTACGTGACCTTAGACTGGTTAAGAAACTTCTTAACCAGTGAGCCTTTGTTTCCTCTTTTACACTACAAGAATACCTTAGCTTTTCAAGACCACAAAGAAGATTTTAAAAATAAGATAACAGGTTTTTAAAAAGCATTTAGCATGGCACACAAGAACTAAAATGTGCTATTTCCTTCCCTGTTAGTTGTAAAACGAAAGAAACTCAGTGACATAAAACACTTTATTTTGAAAGTTGTCACTTGAAAGAAAGCAACTCTGATTAGAAGAAATTAAGGAATGAAATGTTTTCGGAAGATTCTGGAGGAGGTTGCTGAGTATTTTTGAAAGGATTTAGATATTCATGATACTAGTTCTTTATAAACTCGTTCATAAACTTTATAAACTGATTCTGTTCAAACTTGTGCCTTTCCTTTTCCTTAATACAGGTATATCACTAAGTACATCTGCATGATTAACCAAAGCTGAATTCTGGAAGGTTCACAGATAACAAATTCGAAACACAGGAAGATGGAAGACTGGGAGATTTTCTAAGGTAATTGACAAGAGAGGTGGAAGGATATACTAGAGGCTATGCCCACATAAAGGGTTGTCTGAGTTGGAATTAACTAAATTAGGAGGGAAATAAATGAAAAGGGAATGGGGGCTGGAGGTGAAGGTGGTGGGGGAGGGGCAGACCTAAGTTCTAGGCAGAGTCCTTTGACCCCTGACAGAAGAAAGGAGAGTAGGACGAGCCGGCAGGGTCGCCAATTCCCACGGTGACCACTAGGTGACAGCACTAGCTTGGCTGCTGCCTGGGCGAAAGAAGCGCTCAGGGCACAGTAGCAGGAGCGGGTTTTGTCAGCCAGCATGCTAACAACTTAGAACAAGCCTAAGCCATGCTGGACCTGGTAAGAGCCTCAGACTGCGGTTTTTAAAGTCACTGCCCCCACTGAATTTGAAACCAAAAATGTGGGTGAGTTCTTTGAGGGAGAAATTACTATTTGTAGAATTACAGCCTTCATGAGTTAAGAAGGGTTTCAGAAAAAAAAAAGCACCTATTAAGAAATAAACTCATCCAATCAATCAGAAAGTGGGAAAAAGACCTAAAAAGACATTTTTCCAAAGAAGACATCAGATGGCTAACAAACGTGAAAAGATGCTCAACATCGCTCATTATTAGAGAAATGCAAATCAAAACTACAATGAGGTATCACCTCACACCAGTCAGAATGGCCATCATCAAAAAATCTACAAACATAAATGCTGGAGAGGGTGTAGAGAAAAGGGAACACTGTTGCACTGTTGGTGGGAATGTAAATTGATACAGCCACTATGGAAGACGGTATGGGGATTCCTTAAAAAACTAAGAATAAAACTACCATATGACCCAGCAATCCCACTCCTAGGCATATATGCTGAGGAAACCAAAATTGAAAGACATATGTATCCCATTGTTCACTGCAGCCCTATTTACAATAGCTAGAACATGGAAGCAACCTAGATGTCCATCGACAGATGAACGGATAAAGAAGTTGTGGCAAATATACACAGTGGAATATTAGCCATAAAAAGAAAGGAACACATTTGAGTCAGTTCTGATGAGGTGGATAAACCTAAAATCTATTATACAGAGTGAAGTGAGTCAGAAAAGATAAATATATTCTAATGCATATATACACAATCTAGAAAATGGTACTGAAGAATTTATTTACAGGGCAACAACTGAGCAACAGAATAGACTTATGGACATCAGGAGAGGGGAGGAGAGGGTGAGATGTATGCAGAAAGTAACATGGAAACTTACATTACCATATGTAAAATAGATAGCCAATGGGAATTTGCTGTATGGCTCAGGAAACGCAAATGGCTCTGTATCAATCTAGAGGGGTGGGATGGGGAGGGAGGTCCAAAAGGAAAGGGATATATGTATACCTGTGACTGATTCATGTTGAGGTTTGACAGAAAACAAAATTCTGTAAAGCAATTACCCCTCAATAAAAAAAATTTTTTAAAAACCTCCATAGTGACAGAATATATTATTAATACTGTTTTAAAGCATTGGGGAAGAAGAAAAATGGTGTCTAAGAGAGAAGAAAATGAAAACTAAGGACTTGGTCAGACTATGAGTACTAGTCTTATTTGTTTTGTTTTTAAATAATACCAAATTGGTAGTATCTACTGGTAACAGCTGCTTAAATCCATCATCACCCCTAGGTCACAAAAAATAGATAATCACATTATATATGCCTCCTGATGAGGTGCAATAGAAAGAATACAATATTTAGAAAGTATATAACATTTTCAATCAGAAAACCAATAAAATAATCAGATTCAGTTTCTAATTTTAACTACCAGTTTGCAAATTATACAAGGAGCAAGTTCAGAGATACTGTACAAACTCAGCAAATCTAGAAGATGATAAGCTCTACAGGACAAACAACCCAGTTTCTTTAACAAATAAACTGCAAGAAGGAAAAAAGGGGGGGGGGGCGTGTTAGTGTTTTTTAAAACCCTAGTGTTTTTAAAGGATTTAAGATAACTATCAACCAAATGCAGTGGATCCTAAAGTGAATAACCAATAAGTAGACAACTGCAGAAATATGAAACAGACTAGATATTTGATAGCATCTTTTAAATTGATAATGGTAGTACGGTTATGTTTCATAAAAAAAAGATTCCCTATAATCTAAAGATGCAAACTATATTGCTGGGATTAGCTTCAAATAATTCAAAGGGACAGAGTAGATGGAATCAGAACTCAAATATGATTTGCAATGAGCTGATAATTTTTGAAGCTGGGTAATGGGAATCCACTATCCTATTCTCTACTTCTGTGTATACTAGAAATTTTCTATAAATAAAAGTTTAAAAAAACAAGTAATGTTCATTGTAAATAAATTTGAAAACATAGAGAAACCACAAGAGAAATCAAAATCATGCATGAACACCAACTAAGATTAAACACTATTAACATTTTGAAGAAATAAATATTGTTGAAGAAAATGGGAAGGGAGCAGAGTAAAAATATGACTATGGTTATGGCCTTTAAAAAAGAATGAAAGCATTTTTCTAAAAAAAAACAAATAGCAATGCTGGGGAAAACATTTGATTCAAAGCAAGTATGATGAGAGTTGAGTTTAATATAAGTCTCTGACAAAAGCTATAAAGGTGGGACTGTGGGCACTGCTATAACAACTGAAGCCAAAAAAGTAAGTACAGTCTGAAGTGACTTTTCAGTCACCGCTCATCCTGACTGTCTATGCACATGGCTTCCTCACTTGCTTCAGCATCTGATCTGACCCCTGGCCTCAATCACCTGTGTACCACAGGCAAGAAAGGGTTCATCCACATGGTTACCAAGATCTAGGTGGTTTTAGAGAAACCATTTCTCTAAGTGAGTTTACCTAGAAATTTAAACACAGAATACACTTGAGAAGTTATTCTCCCTATACATAAGCTCATTAGGAAATACTAGAATGCCCTAATGGTCAGGACGAGATTAAAAGGAAACATATCTGAGCTCTAGTCTATCTCAGAACTCTGGGCAACTAGAGCTTATGAATTTTTTTCTCTGTTATGACTATATTCAATATCTAACTTCCCAAAACCAATTAACAAAAGCATATAGTTTCATTTTTTGTTTTTTTAAATAGCTCTTTATGAAGTAATTAGAGGTTTAGGAACATGTCAAGAATCAAGAAAATCTTTTAGAAGTTCCTGCTTCTCAAGGCTTCTAATGTATTCTGTTTTACTTAATAGGTCTAATCAGTATGACAAATATCCATTTCTCATCAAATATGACAGTGTTCAATAGTCTTATTTGTAGAAGAAATTAAAATATATTTTGTTACACTCAGAGGAGAAGCAAATGTCACTGACCTTTATTGTCTGCTGCTATAAATCCCAAGATGTTTTCGTGACGTAACATGACAGTCTGATAAATCTCTGCTTCACGGAACCATGAACGTTCTTCTCTAGAGGAGAATATTTTAACAGCAACTTCTTCTCCTCTCCATTTTCCTCGCCAAACTTCTCCAAAACGACCTTTGCCAATACTTTCTTGTAACACAATAGTTCTCGCAATTGTTCTCTGAACAAGCAATGGTAAACCTAAGGGTAAAAATAAACAGTATTCAATACAAAATATTAGTATGCATTTCTAAACCAGGATAGGTGTTAAAGAATGACCCAGAAACTTAAAATATCACTGAGGAAATACAGAGTAAATTTGTGAAATCAGTAATTCATGATAAACAGGAAACTAATATAAGGATCCAGAAACTCCTGCCTAAGAGTCAAGGTAGGCTTTAAAAGATAAGCTGAATTTAGACTGGGTTTATAGAAGGGATAGGACTAAAAGAGAAGAGAAGGTAAGGTGTTTAGGTAGGAGGAATATACAAGCAAAAGTATAAGAAAGGAAATGGATGATACATGTTTAGGGAACCAGCTTAGATAAGCAGAATGGGGACGTGAGTGGTAGAACAGTAGAACAGGAGGGAGCTGCATCCGAATGTGAGGAGTACTGAATGCCAAGCTCAAGATGACCAGTGAAGAGCTGTAGGGGAAAGAAGAACTGATGAACATTGCTGAGAAGGGGCCATGAATGGGAAGAAATGGTTTAAAATTCTTATTTCAGAAAGATGAGTCTGCTAAGTTTTAAGAATGGGAGGGAAAAAGTATGTAAACACCAGAAACAAGAGAAGTGACTTCTGGTCTGACTTTAAAAATGATCACAAAAACCATCTCAGGACAAGCAATTTACTAATTTATGTGCTAGGCACTGGCTCCCCACACAACACTACTATCTTAAAGAATGATGCCAAGTAACTTACCTTGGTGATGAGATCTTGGCAGTTTTCTCACCAAATGAACTTGCTTGATTATAACATACAGAGTTTTCAATATTTTACCACACTTCATTTATATACAAGTATTTAACTACCTATAAAATTAACACTGTATTTTTGACTATTCGAATTCACTTAATATTTCATGGACTAAGAACTGTCACCTTAAATTACACTGGCACTGACAATTAAAATATCAGTGTACATCATGTTCTACACTGTGTGTATAGTCTAATATGCATAAATCTGTGTCACATGTCATCTATATTGAGTTGCCTACTATAGATCAAATTAACCCAATAGGGTAAATGAAATTATCTGCTCTCTTTGGTTTCTATTGTGAAATGCTTTACAAACATTAAATCTTTGTCTCTTTTCATCTTTAAGCTTCTCAAATAGGTCTTTCCTTTCCCCTGCTCTATCCATCCACCGCCCCCCCCACTTCCTGCAAAGTAGTTAGCAGACTAATTGTAAACAGTTGTTTTTACAAGGAGACTGCTGCTTAAGAAGGAGCTCGTTTGTATTATGAATAACCAATTCCTAATTACGTTGTTTACAGCAGACACTAAAGCCTCTGAACAGGGCGACACCACGTACTTAAAAACATGGAAAGTATACCTAAGAGTTCATCTCAGGGACTTCACTGCTGGTCCAGCAGTTAAGAATCCGCCTGCCAATGCAGGAGACACAGGCCTGATCCCCTGGTCCAGGAAGATCCCGGATGCTGCTGGGCAGCTGGGCCCATGTGCCCCAACTGAAGCCCACGCACCCAGAGCCTGTGCTTGCAATAGGAGAGGCCCCACCAGCTGCAGCTAGAGAAAACCAGCTGGCAGCAGTGAAGACTCAGGGCAGCCATAGCTAAACGCGCTGTGCTTAGCCGCTCAGTCCTGTCTGACCCTCCGCGACGACTGCATGGACTGCAGCCTGCATGAAAGGTAGCTCCTCTGTCCATGGAGACTGTCCAGGCAAGAAGACTGGAGTGGGTTGCCATGCCCTCCTCCAGGCAACCTTCCCGACCTAGGGATCAAACCCAGGTTTCCTGCATTTCAGGCAGATTCTTTACCGACTGAGCCACCAGGGTTATATTTATTTATGTATTAATAAATAAATATTAAAAACACAGGGAAAAATGGTTCCTTTCAGGAGGCTGATTTTGAAGTTAGAACGGCAAGGAATAAAAAAGAAAGGGGAATAGCAAATGGGAAGTCTGGAAACGCCTGACATGTTCAAGACTTGTGTAAAGAGTCAAGAAAGGCTAAGAGGACAAGGAAAAGTCTGTTTTCCCCTTCACCATTGATAGATGCAGAANGGCTGATTTTGAAGTTAGAACGGCAAGGAATAAAAAAGAAAGGGGAATAGCAAATGGGAAGTCTGGAAACGCCTGACATGTTCAAGACTTGTGTAAAGAGTCAAGAAAGGCTAAGAGGACAAGGAAAAGTCTGTTTTCCCCTTCACCATTGATAGATGCAGAACTAGAATTCAAAGTCAAGCGTGAAAGTCCCTGGGTCGTATCCGACTCTTTGCGACCCCATGGACTATACAGTCCATGGAATTCTCTAGGCCAGAATACTGGAGTGAGTAGCCTTTTCCTTCTCCAGGGGATCTTTCCAACCCATGGATTGAACCGGGGTCTCCTGCATTGCAGGAGGATTGTTTACCAACTGAGCTATCAGGGAAAGTCAAGATTTATCATATTTTCTGTATATGGTTACCACAACCCACATGAGCATCTGAGCATTAAAAAAATAAACAGAGTGAAGTAAGCCAGAAAGAAAAACACCAATACAGTATACTAACACATATATATGGAATTTAGGAAGATGGTAATGAGGACCCTGTATGCAAGACGGCAAAAGAGACACAGATGTGATGAGCGGACTTTTGGACTCTGAGGGAGAAGGAGAGGGTGGGATGATTTGGAAGAATAGCATTGAAATATGTATACTATCATGTAAGAAACGAATCGCCAGTCTATGCAGGATGCTTGGGGCTGGTATTTGGGGATGATCCAGAGGGATGATGTGGGGTGGGGGTGGGGAGGTTCATGTTTGGGAGTTCATGTACACCCATGACGGATTCATGTCAATGTATGCCAAAACCAATACAGTACTGTAAAGTAAAATAAAGTAAAAAAAAAAAAAAAATAGTTTTCTTGTAAAGACAAAAATAAACAGGCCTAAGTTAGATCTCAATGTTCTCTGCTTCTGTACCTTTTAAGAACTGGTTGAGAGGAAGCTACAATAGGGAAAAATGCATGGTCCAAGCACCTTCACATGCAGTGAACAATGGAAATAAGACCAGAACAATATGCATACATTAAAGAGATCATAAGCATGAACAAGACATAATAAACACTGCGCTAAGAGATCCACATTCTCTAAAACTGAGATACCCATGTGCATGTCCACACACACTTTTCAATCTGATGACTGCTTAGAGGCATATGCTTAAACATAGGCACATGCACAGCCTGCCATTCAGATTCATGCAACAGGGATAAGGTTAGCTTTAAGTTTAGAGGCGGGTACCAAAACCTAGCTCTCCACTGGCTCCCACAATTCCTAAGTTAAAAAGTACAGTCTTTGAAAGAGAGAGAGAGGGCCCTTCCTCATATATGGTACTGAGTAATAAACATTTGAATTTTTAACATAAAATGTTGTTTTACCTCTTCCTCAGTGACTGAAAGAACTAAAAAGGGTATTATTCATGGACATTTGACTTACTCAGAGGCATGAGTTCCATTCATCAAGTGGCATTCATACTTTATAATAAATAGGAGGAAAAGCACTTTTCTGCTATCATTCAACAGAAGATAGCTTCTGTCTGGATAAATCTGGAAGCCATTCAGCACAGAATAAACTATGACAGGGAAAGAGGCCTTAAACTAAGCTTTTTTGTAAAAATGCAGCAAATTCATAATTGTATGTCAGATTTTTTCCCCAAATACCTTTTCAATAAGAGTAATAACACTTGTCATTTGGATATAACATTACAATCTACCAAGTACTTAAAATGCTTTCACATAAACATATCATTTCATTTGAATCTCACAACAAATGATGTACACAAGGCAGGGTTCATTATTTTCATTTTAAAGATGAAATAACTCCAGCATGAGACATCAGCTAACTGCCCAAAGCCACAGAGCTGACAAACAGGGCAGACAAATTTTTACATAGTAAGAGGAGACATAAAAAGGAGAGAAGCTTTCAGACAGTGGAGCTGGGTCCCTGACAGATCTAGAAATGCAGAATTCTTTACTTCATATCTGTATCTTAAAAGGTAAATATATTCTTATTTAGAAATCAACTGCCATCCAGACAGCAATTTCTTTTAATCCTTTAGGAAGCCAGATACATAACACTGTGCCAGGCGGCATGAGCTGCTTTGATTTCCTTGGGTTTAAGTTTGGCCACAAGAGAGCAGGTCCAAGGGATTAATTCCAAATGATTTAAAGCCACCCTGATTTTCCGTGACTTTGGTCCTTGCTTAAGATATTTTTTTGTTCCAGGATAACTCCTGGGATGAGCCAGATATTCTTTGAGAACCCTTGAACTCAGAATCAAAGGGGAACCCCAGGGAAGCCGTAAAATAATCTCTCGCCATTCCCCCACCATTTCTGCCCAGAGTGTCACATCTTCAGAACTAAGGCCACTCCTAATCGCCTCCCTCCTCATGGGAGTCTCAGGAATCCCTACAAGGCTGCCTTAAGAGACGTGGGCTCCTTCGTAAGCCTGTATGCATCCTAGTAGTCATGGACAGAACTCATGGAATATTCACAGTCAAATTCTACAGAAGAAAACTTTAGGTCATGAAATCAGTTTGTTCATACTTAAATGAATGAACATATATACATATACATCCCTTAAAATATACCTTCATTCTCTTGAAATAAAGCATTTTTCATTATGTGAACTTTTTGTGTATCTGTGATTTTATGCTTCAGAGCCATATGCTTCCCCTAGTTCTAATTTCTGCTTTACAGTTCCTTTAATCACTTGATATATAATTTGTGAAATTTTCATTACATATATATATATTTAAATCTTTGTATCCATGAATCTAGCCCTTATTTGAAGTTAATTTGCTTCAGGCAATTGGGCAGTCTATTTCTGATCCCACATAAATCAACAAACTGAGGAAAGCAAATATCAGAAGGGCCATGGATCCATAAAGCTGTATTAAATAAAAAGGTGGTCAGGCATTTTAAGGGAGAAAATTACAAAAAAAATTCATTACTTTAATAGAAACAACAAGAACTAGGCCTGAGCCAAAGACAGCAATTTCATGTTAAAAAAGCAAATAGCTTTTTAAACTATGTCTGTCATAGTTTGTCATAACACCCTCTGTCATACCTGCTTTCAAATATAAAAATAAAGCTGCTAAACAGTCCTGAAGAGAATGGGTAACTGCAGATTATTTGAACATCTCTGAAGTTCAGCCTCAGCTACAGAAGAATAACTGTCCTTATCCTTTTTATCTTATACAGTCATGAGAAGGTGAGAATGCTTTGAAATTTCCACAAATGTCAAAGTGACTTACTGATGAAATGTTGACAAGTCAGTCACTTCTAATTTGTCCTTTCTAAACTAGCCACAGTCAGATATAAACCTAGCTTAAAGACCTATATTAAGGTTCAAACCTGGGGTAGTATTCACGCTAGCCCAAATTTTTACAAACTTAGCCAACTGGTTTAGCCAACTAATAAATACAGTTAATTTTAAAAAGACATTTTAGGAAAAAGAAAGAAATACATTACCTGATCCAGAACCTGATGTTGTCATGTCGTAAATTAAATCTTTTAACGTTGTACCCTCTGAAATAAAAGGGCGATCTAATGAGGGATCCTCTTCATTTGGCACTCGATGGTGAATGACAGTGCGGTTATGGCAGATATAGACCATCAGCATGAGTGAGATACAGACAAAGCAGACTGGTCCAGCAATGACAGCTGCCAGTTCAACAGGACCAAGGCCAGAAGACGGCTTTCCTGTAAAAGGGCCTCAAATGAAATGAACAACACAATAACACTATAGGCGGCATCCACAGTTTCCCAATCCTCCACATTTCCTGCAGTTGGTCACTACCATTAGTCACAGCCTCGTTACAGCAGCTCATGGGGCTCAAGCCCATAACAAGTGAAGCACTTCATCTTCTCCCACTGGCTCTCCTTTCATGATCGCTAGCTCTGTCAACATCCACTTAGTCTTCCTGTCGTCTTGAGCCTAAATAACAAGGTCAGGTACTGCAAACACTGTACACCACTCCCCGCCTCCCATCACTCTCAGATTACTAATAAAAGAACCAATAATCTGGAACAACTCTCATTAAATATTTCTTGAGTCACTGTCTTGTCTTTTCTTAAAAAAGCAGTTTGGCTTATCTTCTTATTCCAAGGCCAGTATATGCTCATAGCAAGAAAAAAATTAAGAAGTATAAATACAGGTAAGCAAAAGTTAAATTTATCAACAGTCTCACAATCCGCCTAAAATTCATCTTTGCATGTTCTGTGTATCTATATACCTCCACCAATTTTTTTCCCATGCAAAAATATACCCTGTTTTTTTAATAGAGTTTGCACGTGTATACTTTCCAGTTTATTTTAATCACTGAGCCTTTTAAATTCAAGATCATTTTTTTATAATTTAACAATTAAAAATTTGCATTGCTTCAGAAACACATTAATTATAACTACTTGGGCATTCATTCTGACACTTGCTGGTTCATGGCCCACCACCATTTCCTTCACATCACATCTTTATCATATTGAGATCTTTATTGGACTGATTTCTTAGAACGAATCCTATCTTTCAGGAGTACATGAGTGCGTACACACTGAATACTTGATTATCTAAAGTTAGCTATTGCCTTTACATATGAAAAATCTTGGCTCATCTAAAGAATTTTGGGTAACAAGCCATATATGATATTTCATTGCCTTCTGGTATTTTTTTTAAAAAAGCAAAATAATTTGAACTTTTTCCTTTTATAAGTAACCAGTGTTCACTTGTGCTGAATGTATACACAGTTTTCCTTTATTCTTGAAAATTGATGGATTTTTCATTATATCTATTTGGTTAAGTAATTCTTCTTTAATTTTACATAGTATTCTTCTCTCTTCTGTCCATTCTTTTGCCTTTTTCTGGTTTTACAGCAAGCACATTGGATCACCTAGATCTGTCCTCTCTGTCTCTTAATTTGCTCACCAACTGTCTTTTTTCTGAATTGTAACACAGTTTCTCAAGCTTGTCTTGCCTTAAGCTTGTCTCACACTTGATTATAAAATTATAGTATCCAGTCTGCTGTTCACTTTCAATACTGCATTTTTAAAAATAATTTATCAATTGAGCTTTTCATCTGAAAGCAATCTTTAACAACTGTGAAATGTTCTCATTTCACTGTGAACAACTGACAACAGACAGTTCTTCCCTATCATATGGTAAGTCTGTTTCATAGAATGACATCTACTCTCATTTATCCAGTTCAATTCACTTCTTTTAAACCATGGAATCTTTCCATTTGATAAAATCATTTGCTGTCTGATTATCAGGGACCTGGGAATGAGGGATCTGTGTATTTTAGCATTAGAAATAAAGTGAGTTCTTCATAAGGTTTTGTGAGTCTCCATTCTGATATTTCAAACCATTTCAAACAACAAAAATGGGAAATTCCAAAATTATTATTCTCTTCGTCATATTAGAATTGCAAGTAACTATATAAAAATCAGAAAAATTACAGTCTGACAGAGCTTTGCCATAAGGACCTTCTTTATGTTGAAGATCTGGTTTTACTTTGCTGTCATCACGTGAACTAGGTGGAAGACTGCCTGCCTTCTGTAACTGGCAGGACTGGCCCATTTATTCTGAGCTCCAGCAGTTTTCTACTTTAACTAGTACGATGCTAGACCAACACTGAGTGGAAACTGAGCACTGAGGTCTGTCCCTCTGAGCCATGAAAGCCGTGCTTCCTAAAGGAGAATCGAGAGTCTGCCCCTGGGAGAATGGCATTGAAACGTGTATTATCATATGTGAAACGAATCGCCAGTCCAGGTGCGACGCATGATACAGGGTGCTCGGGGCAGGTGCACTGGGATGACCCAGAAGGATGGGATGGGGGTTCAGGATGGGGAACACATGTACACCCGTGGCGGATTCATGTCAATGTATGGCAAAACCAATAAAATATTGTAAAGTAACTAGCCTCCAATTAAAATAAATGAGAGAGAGAGTCTGCCCCTGTAGCCTAGTCTTACGCCCAGCCTCTCAGCTTAAAGTATTGGTGGGATTCTGCAAGAAGTTCTTTCACCTACTTCTTTTTCTATAGTTAGTCAGTTCTTCACTAGACAATTATCATCTGCACTATAAAATGCAGGGTACATGCATGTATGACTGCAGAGTATGACAACTCTACATGCATGTAGGTGGCACTTCTTCCATTAATTCTCCTAGCATTAATACAGCTTTTCCTCATTTTTGTGTTCCTTTATTAGAGTAGGGATTTGGGAAAAGTGACAGATCATCACATCACATCATGCAGTCACTCAGGCATGTCTGATTCCTCGTGACCTCATGGTCTGCCAGGCTCCTCTGTCCGCGAGAACCTCCAGGCCAGAAGATGAGTGGGTTGCCAGTTCCTTCACCAGGGGATCTTCTCAACCCAGGGATCGAACCTGGGAATCCCACACTGCAGGCAGATTCTTTACCATCTGAGCCACCAAGCAGCCCACCAGGGAAAAGTGACAGCAGAGTTAAATACATGAGCTCAGACCAACATCTTTAACCAGAATCTTTAATCTAATCCTAACTGTTATGAAGTTTTCAAATTTCTGGCTCTCCTAGGACATTTTAAAATGTTAACTATGGTGAAGGACCAAAAACCTAGAAATCATATATAATAATTTATACATAAAGATATAAAGCAAGGTGAAATTACAAAGTGAAGGCGTCTGGATTGTTGAGTGTTGCTCTCCATTCCCCGTCCATTACTGACTGCTTTCAAAGGCTGGGGGCTTCCCTGGTGGCTCAGCGGTTAAAGCGTCTGCCTGCAATGCGGGAGACCCGGGTTCGATCCCTGGGTCGGGAAGATCCCCTGGAGAAGGAAATGGCAATCCACTCCAGTATTCTTGCCTGGAGAATCCCATGGACGGAGAAGCCTAGTAGGTTACAGTCCACGGGGTCGCAAAGAGTCGGACACGACTGAGCACCTTCACCTTCAAAGGCTGGAGCATTATACAAGCAGGGACACTCTCAGGATACACTGCTGTGGTGGCCTGTATCAGGATTCTCTACATGTGCCTACCCTTTTAGGCACAACAAACCTCAGAGAAAGTCTGTCTTGGTCCCACCTTCTCAAGCAACACACACCCAGGAGTAAGAATTTTGGCTACCCTTATGACTCTATTCGGAGAAGGCAATGGCAACCCACTCCAGTACTCTTGCCTGGAAAATCCCATGGACGGAGGAGCCTGGTGGGCTGCCGTGCATGGGGGCACAAAGAGTAGGGCACGACTGAGCGACTTCACTTTCACTTTTCACTTTCATGCATTGGAGAAGGAAATGGCAACCCACTCCAGTGTTCTTGCCTGGAGAATCCCAGGGACGGCGGAGCCTGATAGGCTGCCGTCTATGGGGTCGCACAGAGTCGGACACGACTGAAGCGACTTAGCAGCAGCAGCAGCAGCATAACTCTACTAGTATGGACTACTTTTTGCCTCTAAACTGAATAAACTGGGATAGTCTAAGAGCTTTTCTTACAGTATCAAGAAAAAAATCTTATACAACTTACCAACAGTTGGAAGCTCTATTTTATTGCAGTGGTCCTGGTTGCAGCAATATGTTGTAGTTATAGACCCAGTTTTTGAAGATGGTGCACATACAAACGGCCTGTCTCGTGGAATTAGGTCAATTTCAGCTATACACATGCTATTATGTATAACTCTGTCTGTGGTCTCTGTGACAGAGACAAAGCAAAGCCCATCTGTGACACAAGTAAAATTGTCTTTTGTACAAAGGTGGCAGAAACACTGTAATGCTGGGAAAAAAAGAAAAAAAGATCTTATCAGAGAAAATTATCAAGGTTAACAATTTTAAATTATCCCATAGTCTCTGTACTAATATTGACACATTCCCGATTGTATTATAATTATACAGGTTTTTTTTTACACTGTTCAAAAAACAAAACTCTTGTTATTCTGAGAAGTTCCAAATTCTATTAAGAAGCACATATATGTAGGAGTCAAACACGTTGAAATTTGGACCCAGACTTTTTTCCTAAACCTTTTTGGCTTCCAAGTAGAGAAAAACTGTTACATGCAATTTTATCTGTGCAAGGCAAGCATTTGTCCTCCCATTTAAAATGCAGTACACTGAAATTTACAAAGGTTATACTTATTCTTATCAGCCCAAAATTAGGGATTCATATATTCCCTCCACTGGGGAGCGCAGTGTGAAAATCCTACCTCCTCCTCACTGTAGGTGGAAATCTCAGGGTAAGCTTATGGTAATGGAGTAATGGAAATAGATTTGTACTGAGCCAGACATTCCCTTCTCCTGTGCAAACTCCAAAAAAGACATGTATCTTCTAATCAGGATTAGAGTACTTTCTCATAAGCAAGGTAACAAGACATATGTGCTCCAACCACAAAGGCAACTGGCTATAGAAATAACTGGAGAAACACTTGCTCCATGCCCACTTTTATCTATTTGATTTTTATGGCTCGACTTGAAGAGTAATTCCTTAAGAGAAGTCTTCTAATTATAATCAACACCTTCCCATACACACAGAACCCTTCACTAAGCTCGCCAACAAGGGTAAGTGCTCCCTCCCCCAAAGCATACATACACTGCTTACCGAATTATCTTCTCCTTTCCCTCATGAAACTCTAAGGTTCTTGAGGGCAGATTCTGTAAATCACATCTACAACTAAGCTTGGTACACAACATAAAAAAAACTGTGAAATGAATGGGAGATCACTGTGATCTCATGAAAAGCACAGATATATCCTTGAGTCCAATTACCCATCGGTAAAGGAAAAGGGAAGCATCCAGGTTTGCAGAATGGCCATTTGCAATGAGACCAGGGAGGTTTACTGTAACTAGAAACAGTGGCTAGGCAGACAGGCAGGCCAGGAGAAAACTAGCTACTTTGAACAGCTAATTTGGTGTGCAGGAAAGGGTTCACTCAGCAAGTCCAAGCTGCTCAAACCTTGCACATCCTCAAGAAACACTTGTCTTCAGGACTGGTCCTTGGCCAGTTCCTGTGAGATGAGCTCTGACACCCTGAAATAGTCTCTCTCGTAAAAGTGCTGTGTGACTGAGCCTTTGTGACTGTGCCCCTGGACACCAAGGCTCCAGTGAACTTCGCTGGCTGGCAACACTTCCCACATGCTGTCATCCCTGACTGCTAAGTTACGCGGACATCTATGATGCTGCACTGGGAGAGGACATCTGGAAGCTGGCACTGGGTTTCTCCTGGACTTTGCCCCATGTGCCTTCCCTTTTCCTTTGGATGACTTTAATACATGTCTTTCTATTGTAATAAATAAAAAACATGAATATTAACAGCTTTTCTGGGTCCTATGAGTCCTTCTAGTAAATCATCAAGCCTGAGGAAGGTCATGTGGACCTCCACCTCACTTGTTAAATCCAAACTTGAACCATCAGCATCACCTCTAGCAGCTGCTTCTTGGTTGCTGGCTTAATTAAGCACGCTTTATTATCTTTAAAGACCAGCAAAGTTTTAATCATTATAAAAATTCTTTTGTTTCTTCATAGATAGTTCAGCTCTTTGAATTAAATCCTCCCAAGCATGAAGATAATTCAAGAAAAGTATAACAAAGTTCTAACATTTAAAGACTGTTGAGAGAGACAGTTTGGTGGTGATTGTAGGTTCCCTGGGTGTAATTTCCTAAGGAAGGATTCTGAACCAGGAATCCACGGACTGGCTTCAGGGATACACGAATCCTCTGAAACTGTAGGCCAAATGTTGTATGTATTTACATTTTCAAAGAGAAGGTTTATAGCTTTCAACAGAACTACACAGTGGTCTATCACCCACAAAAATTTAAAACCACCACCACAGAAGACTGTCATTATTCTTCTGAATCCTGTTTACTCATGATTAGTCATTCAACCAATGTTTTCTAAGCATAGCTTTATCAGTTACTCTACCAGAAGTTTAGTATTCAAAGATTAATAATTCATGGTCATAGCCCTTGAAGAGCTCCAATGATCAGTGAGGGAGAACATTACAATACAGTGTGGTAACTGCTGTATAAAAATACTGCCATGAAGAGTCTCCCTGTTCTAGTATCTTCCTGGCTCCCTTACAGTGTATGAAATAAGAGCGGAACAGTGGGTCTAACTTCTACTGTGGGGTTCCAACTTATTGTTCACATTACAAATGCTATCCAGAGTCACACACTTCTCATCATTATGATGTTCATATTTCATGAACATGAAACATGGTTCAATGAAATATGACCTTCATTCAAGGTCATATTTCATGACCTTGATCTTTACAGATCCTATCTCTCTGCCTAGTTTAAACCCACCTTCTCATATTTTACAACCCTATTCAAACAATATCTTTTCCATGATGTGCCTGCTCTAAATCTCTCCTCTACCCATAAAACAACTGGGTGACTCCTTTCAATTTTTTTTCATAGCTCTCTTTACATACGTTTAGGTTAGCACAAATCAGTCTATTTACAGTCTGCTGTTAAAATCTCTCTCATTAAATTAAGAATGGCCAGGTTTTTAAAATTTGTTTGGTTTTCCCATCTTTGAATTCTGAACTCATGACAGCAATCAGAAAAACATTTGCCAGGGACTTCCCTGATGGTCCAGTGGTTAAGACTCAGTGCTGCCATAGAGCGGGTACAGGTTCGATCCCTGGTCGAGGAACTAAGATTCTGCATGCTATTCTACACAGCCAAATATATATATATATATATATATATTTTTTTTTTTTCCAAAGAAATGTTTCCCAAACAGGAGGTCACAAATATGTTGAGAGAAGAAGGAGAGTCTAAAATAGTGTACAAAAATTTAAGTATATTTATTTAAAACATACTCTAAGATGAATAATGAATAATCAGTATGGAAAGGCAAATAAGATATGACACTGAAAGATGAATGCCCGAGGTCAGTAGCTATCCAGTATAATACTGGGGAAGAATGGAAAAATAGCTACAGAAAGAATGAAGCGGCTGAGCCAAAGCGGAAATGAAGCTAAATTGTGGTTGTATCTGGTGGTGAAAGTAAAGTTTGATGCTGTAAGAACAATTCTTCACAGGAACCTGGAATGTTAGGTCTGTGAATTAGGTCCATGAATTAAGGTAAACTTGACGTGGTCAAACAGGAGATGGCAAGAGTGAACATCAACATTTTAGGAATCAGTGAACTAAAATAGATGGGAATAGGCTAATTAAATTCAGATGACCACTAAATCCACAACTGTGGGCAAGAATTCCTTTGGAGTAGCCCTCAGAGTCAACAAAGAGTCCAAAATGCAGTACTTGGTTGCAATCTAAAAATGACAGAATAATCTCAGTTCGTTTCCAAGGCAAATCATTTAGTATCATAGTAAACCAAGTGTATGCCCCAACTGCTAAGGCTGAAGAAACTGAAGTTGAACAAGTCTATGAAGACCGACAAGACCTCCTAGAACTAACACCAAAAAAAAGATGTTCTTTTCATCTGGAATGAAAAGTAGGAAGTCAAGAGATACCTGGAATATCAGGCAAGTTTGGCCTTGGAGTACAAAATGAAGCAGGGCAAAGGCTAACAGAGTTTTGCCAAGAGAACGCACTGGTCATAGTTAACACTCTCTTCCAACAACACAAGGGACAACTCTACACATGGACATCACCTGGTGGTCAACAGCAAAATCAGACTGATTATTTTCTTCACAGCCAAAGATGGAGAAGCTCTATACAGTCAGCAAAAACAAGTCCTGGAACTGACTGTGGCTCAGGTCATCAGCTCCTTATTGCTAAATTCACGCTCAAATTGAAGAAAGTACAGAAAACCACTAGGCCAATTCAGGTATGACCTAAAACAAATTCCTTGTCACTATACAGTGGAGGTGATGAATGGATTCAAGGGACTGGGTTTGGAAGAGAGACTGCCTGAAGAGCTACGGACAAAAGCTCGTAGCACTGTACAGAAGGTGGTGACCAAAACCGTCCCCAAGAAAAGGAAAATGCAAGAAGACAAAGCGGTTGTCTGAGGCCTTACAAATAGCTGTGAAGAGAAGAGAAGCGAAAGGCAAAAGGGGAAGGGAAAGATATACCCAACTGAACGAACAGTTCCAGAGAATAGCAGGGAGAGCTAAGAAAACCTTCATAAGTGATCAGTGCAAAGAAATGGAGGAAAACAACAGATGGGAAAGGCTAGAGAGCTCTTTAAGAAAACTGGAGATACTAAGGGAACATTTCATGCAAAGACAGGCACACTAAAGCACAAAAACAGCAAGGACCTAACAGAAGCAGAAGAGAGATTAAGAGGTGGCACGAATACACAGAAGAACTATACAAAAAAGATCTTAATGACCCAGATAACAACAATGGTGTGATCACTCATTTAGAGCCAGACATCCTGGAGTGTGAAGTCAAGTGGGCCTTAGGAAGCATTACTATGAACAAAACTAGTGGAGATGATGGAATTCCAGCTGAGCTATTTCAAATCCTGAAAGATGATGCTATTAAAGAGCTGCACTCAATATGCCAGCAAATTTGGAAAACTCAGCAGTGGCCACAGGTTAGTCCTCATTCCAATCTCAAAGAAAGGTGATGCCAAAACACGTTCAAATTGCCATACAATTGCACTCATTTCACATGCCAGCAAGATTATGCTCAAAATCCTTCAGGCTAGGACTTCAGCAGTACATGAACTGAGAACTTCCAGATGTACAAGCTGGATTTAGAATAGGCAGATAAACCAGAGATCAAATTGCCAACATACACTGGATCACAGAAAAAGCAAGGGAATTCCACCCCCAAAAAATCTACTGTTTCATTGACTATGCCAAAGCCTTTGATTGTGTGGATCACAACAAAGTGNCTAGAAACAGTGGCTAGGCAGACAGGCAGGCCAGGAGAAAACTAGCTACTTTGAACAGCTAATTTGGTGTGCAGGAAAGGGTTCACTCAGCAAGTCCAAGCTGCTCAAACCTTGCACATCCTCAAGAAACACTTGTCTTCAGGACTGGTCCTTGGCCAGTTCCTGTGAGATGAGCTCTGACACCCTGAAATAGTCTCTCTCGTAAAAGTGCTGTGTGACTGAGCCTTTGTGACTGTGCCCCTGGACACCAAGGCTCCAGTGAACTTCGCTGGCTGGCAACACTTCCCACATGCTGTCATCCCTGACTGCTAAGTTACGCGGACATCTATGATGCTGCACTGGGAGAGGACATCTGGAAGCTGGCACTGGGTTTCTCCTGGACTTTGCCCCATGTGCCTTCCCTTTTCCTTTGGATGACTTTAATACATGTCTTTCTATTGTAATAAATAAAAAACATGAATATTAACAGCTTTTCTGGGTCCTATGAGTCCTTCTAGTAAATCATCAAGCCTGAGGAAGGTCATGTGGACCTCCACCTCACTTGTTAAATCCAAACTTGAACCATCAGCATCACCTCTAGCAGCTGCTTCTTGGTTGCTGGCTTAATTAAGCACGCTTTATTATCTTTAAAGACCAGCAAAGTTTTAATCATTATAAAAATTCTTTTGTTTCTTCATAGATAGTTCAGCTCTTTGAATTAAATCCTCCCAAGCATGAAGATAATTCAAGAAAAGTATAACAAAGTTCTAACATTTAAAGACTGTTGAGAGAGACAGTTTGGTGGTGATTGTAGGTTCCCTGGGTGTAATTTCCTAAGGAAGGATTCTGAACCAGGAATCCACGGACTGGCTTCAGGGATACACGAATCCTCTGAAACTGTAGGCCAAATGTTGTATGTATTTACATTTTCAAAGAGAAGGTTTATAGCTTTCAACAGAACTACACAGTGGTCTATCACCCACAAAAATTTAAAACCACCACCACAGAAGACTGTCATTATTCTTCTGAATCCTGTTTACTCATGATTAGTCATTCAACCAATGTTTTCTAAGCATAGCTTTATCAGTTACTCTACCAGAAGTTTAGTATTCAAAGATTAATAATTCATGGTCATAGCCCTTGAAGAGCTCCAATGATCAGTGAGGGAGAACATTACAATACAGTGTGGTAACTGCTGTATAAAAATACTGCCATGAAGAGTCTCCCTGTTCTAGTATCTTCCTGGCTCCCTTACAGTGTATGAAATAAGAGCGGAACAGTGGGTCTAACTTCTACTGTGGGGTTCCAACTTATTGTTCACATTACAAATGCTATCCAGAGTCACACACTTCTCATCATTATGATGTTCATATTTCATGAACATGAAACATGGTTCAATGAAATATGACCTTCATTCAAGGTCATATTTCATGACCTTGATCTTTACAGATCCTATCTCTCTGCCTAGTTTAAACCCACCTTCTCATATTTTACAACCCTATTCAAACAATATCTTTTCCATGATGTGCCTGCTCTAAATCTCTCCTCTACCCATAAAACAACTGGGTGACTCCTTTCAATTTTTTTTCATAGCTCTCTTTACATACGTTTAGGTTAGCACAAATCAGTCTATTTACAGTCTGCTGTTAAAATCTCTCTCATTAAATTAAGAATGGCCAGGTTTTTAAAATTTGTTTGGTTTTCCCATCTTTGAATTCTGAACTCATGACAGCAATCAGAAAAACATTTGCCAGGGACTTCCCTGATGGTCCAGTGGTTAAGACTCAGTGCTGCCATAGAGCGGGTACAGGTTCGATCCCTGGTCGAGGAACTAAGATTCTGCATGCTATTCTACACAGCCAAATATATATATATATATATATATATTTTTTTTTTTTCCAAAGAAATGTTTCCCAAACAGGAGGTCACAAATATGTTGAGAGAAGAAGGAGAGTCTAAAATAGTGTACAAAAATTTAAGTATATTTATTTAAAACATACTCTAAGATGAATAATGAATAATCAGTATGGAAAGGCAAATAAGATATGACACTGAAAGATGAATGCCCGAGGTCAGTAGCTATCCAGTATAATACTGGGGAAGAATGGAAAAATAGCTACAGAAAGAATGAAGCGGCTGAGCCAAAGCGGAAATGAAGCTAAATTGTGGTTGTATCTGGTGGTGAAAGTAAAGTTTGATGCTGTAAGAACAATTCTTCACAGGAACCTGGAATGTTAGGTCTGTGAATTAGGTCCATGAATTAAGGTAAACTTGACGTGGTCAAACAGGAGATGGCAAGAGTGAACATCAACATTTTAGGAATCAGTGAACTAAAATAGATGGGAATAGGCTAATTAAATTCAGATGACCACTAAATCCACAACTGTGGGCAAGAATTCCTTTGGAGTAGCCCTCAGAGTCAACAAAGAGTCCAAAATGCAGTACTTGGTTGCAATCTAAAAATGACAGAATAATCTCAGTTCGTTTCCAAGGCAAATCATTTAGTATCATAGTAAACCAAGTGTATGCCCCAACTGCTAAGGCTGAAGAAACTGAAGTTGAACAAGTCTATGAAGACCGACAAGACCTCCTAGAACTAACACCAAAAAAAAGATGTTCTTTTCATCTGGAATGAAAAGTAGGAAGTCAAGAGATACCTGGAATATCAGGCAAGTTTGGCCTTGGAGTACAAAATGAAGCAGGGCAAAGGCTAACAGAGTTTTGCCAAGAGAACGCACTGGTCATAGTTAACACTCTCTTCCAACAACACAAGGGACAACTCTACACATGGACATCACCTGGTGGTCAACAGCAAAATCAGACTGATTATTTTCTTCACAGCCAAAGATGGAGAAGCTCTATACAGTCAGCAAAAACAAGTCCTGGAACTGACTGTGGCTCAGGTCATCAGTTCCTTATTGCTAAATTCACGCTCAAATTGAAGAAAGTACAGAAAACCACTAGGCCAATTCAGGTATGACCTAAAACAAATTCCTTGTCACTATACAGTGGAGGTGATGAATGGATTCAAGGGACTGGGTTTGGAAGAGAGACTGCCTGAAGAGCTACGGACAAAAGCTCGTAGCACTGTACAGAAGGTGGTGACCAAAACCGTCCCCAAGAAAAGGAAAATGCAAGAAGACAAAGCGGTTGTCTGAGGCCTTACAAATAGCTGTGAAGAGAAGAGAAGCGAAAGGCAAAAGGGGAAGGGAAAGATATACCCAACTGAACGAACAGTTCCAGAGAATAGCAGGGAGAGCTAAGAAAACCTTCATAAGTGATCAGTGCAAAGAAATGGAGGAAAACAACAGATGGGAAAGGCTAGAGAGCTCTTTAAGAAAACTGGAGATACTAAGGGAACATTTCATGCAAAGACAGGCACACTAAAGCACAAAAACAGCAAGGACCTAACAGAAGCAGAAGAGAGATTAAGAGGTGGCACGAATACACAGAAGAACTATACAAAAAAGATCTTAATGACCCAGATAACAACAATGGTGTGATCACTCATTTAGAGCCAGACATCCTGGAGTGTGAAGTCAAGTGGGCCTTAGGAAGCATTACTATGAACAAAACTAGTGGAGATGATGGAATTCCAGCTGAGCTATTTCAAATCCTGAAAGATGATGCTATTAAAGAGCTGCACTCAATATGCCAGCAAATTTGGAAAACTCAGCAGTGGCCACAGGTTAGTCCTCATTCCAATCTCAAAGAAAGGTGATGCCAAAACACGTTCAAATTGCCATACAATTGCACTCATTTCACATGCCAGCAAGATTATGCTCAAAATCCTTCAGGCTAGGACTTCAGCAGTACATGAACTGAGAACTTCCAGATGTACAAGCTGGATTTAGAATAGGCAGATAAACCAGAGATCAAATTGCCAACATACACTGGATCACAGAAAAAGCAAGGGAATTCCACCCCCAAAAAATCTACTGTTTCATTGACTATGCCAAAGCCTTTGATTGTGTGGATCACAACAAAGTGTGGAATATTCTTAATGAGATGGGAATACCAGACCACATTACCTGCCTCCTGAGAAACCTGTATGCAGGACAAGCAGCAGCAGAACTGGACATGGAACAACAGACTGGTTCCAAATTGGGAAAGGAGTACATCAAGGCTGTATATTGTCACCCTGCTTATTTAGCTTATATGCAGAGTATACCATGTGAAATGCCAGACCAGATGAATCATAAGGGAATTAAGACTGCCGGGAGAACCATCAACAACCTCAAATATGCAGATAATACCACTTTAACGGCAGAAAATGACGAGGAACTAAAGAGCCTCTTGATGAAGGTGAAAGACAAGACTAAAAAGCTGGCTTAAAACTCGACATTCAAAAAACGAAGATCATGGCACCTGGTCCTATCACTTGATGGCAAATAGATGGGGAAAATGTGGAGACAGTATCAGATTTCATTGTCTTGGGCTCCAAAAATCAATGCAGATGGTGACTGCAGCCACAAAATTAAAAGACACTTGCTCCTTGGAAGAATAGCTATGACAAACCTAGACAGTGTATTAAAAAGCAGAGACATCACTTTGCTGAAAGAGGTCCATATAGTCAAAGCTATGGTTTTCCCAGCAGTCATGTATGGATGTGAGGGATGGACCACAAAGAAGACTGCTGCTGCTGCTGCTAAGTCGCTTCAGTTGTGTCTGACTCTGTGTGACCCCATAGATGGTAGCTCACGAGGCTCCCCCGTCCCTGGGATTCTCCAGGCAAGAACACTGGAGTGGGTTGCCATTTCCTTCTCCAATGCATGAAAGTGAAAAGTGAAAGTGAAGTCGCTCAGTCGTGCCTGGCTCTTCATGCCCCTCTGCATGGCAGCCCACCAGGTTCCTCCGTCCATGTGCTAAAGAATTGATGCTTTCAAACTCTGGTGCTGGAGAAGACTCTTGAGAGTCTCTTGGACAGCAAGATCAAACCAGTCAATCCTAAAGGAAATCAACCCTGAATAATCAACCCTTCAGCTGGTGCTGAAGCTGAAGTTCCAGTATTTTGGCCACTTGATGCAAAGAGCTGACTGACTGGAAAAGACCCTGATGCGGGAAAGATTGAGGGCAAGAGGAGAAGGGGATGACAGAGAATGAGATGGTTAGATGGCGTCACTGACTCAATGGACATGAGTTTGAGCAAACTCCAGGGGACAGTGAAAGACAGGGAAGCCTGGAGTGCTGCAATTTGGGGGTTCACAAAGAGTTGGACATGACTTAGCGACTGAACAATAGCAACAAAGATGAATGATAACCATTCTGGATCCTGAGTAATCACTCTTGGTGGCTCAGCAGTAAAGAATCCTCCTGCAGGAGACATAGGAGATGCAGGTTCAGTTCCCCTGGGTTGTGAAGATCCCCCGGAGGAGGAAATGGGAACCCACTCCAGTATTCTTGCCAAGAAAATCCCATGGACAGAGGAGCCTGGTGGGCTATAGTCCTTAGAGTTGCAAACCGTCCAGACACGAGTAAGCAAGTGAACACATATACATACATATCTAAACAAGTACTGTCAGTCGCTGGCTTTCACTGCTGCTTTTCAGCTGGGTTAAGATCTCTTTCAGGTCAGATGTCCTCAAGAAACACTACGAGCAAATGGTTTTTGTAATTGAAATGGTAATTGTAACTCAAAGAGTGAAAAGTAAAGGGAACGTGAATCATCATGGTATATTTACTGTATTTTCAAAAGCCAATACCATATACACATTACAAGAATTACATGGGTCCCATCTTTGTAGTACAATCCGCAAAAGTTCACTAGCAGTAACTGTGGTTGTAATGACATTTTTCCATTCTCACTTCCAGCATTGTTTTAGAGAGCCATTTAGAGATTTCAGTGTTAACCTCACCTGCAAATGATTGTGACAGCTGACATCTCATTAAAACTGGCATTTGAGGAATGCATGCTGGCAAGTGTTTGATGAGGTATGAGGTCTGATCTGGACTTACAAAGCCATGAAGAAATTAATACATAACCACCTTGCACAACATTACCTCTGAGAATCGGCACTTGCAAGCTTTTAGTATCACTGAACTTAAAATATATAGATACAGATTTAAAATGGAATCAGACCCAAGGCTATTTTTTCTACTGTGAAACCTAAATATCATCTGTCACACTGAATAATTGTATTAATTTGAATTTTGTTGGTTTTGTAGCTCTCTTTATATTTAATTTGCAGACTTGGTTTACAGTTGTCAATGAGCCAAGAACAAAGATTTTATATCTACTTTTATGCCTATACAACTTTCAACACCATGAAAAACACATTTGTATTTTTCTCTTAAAAGTATTGCAAATTTGAGACACTCTGTGCTAAAAAGGGGATTCTCTTATTAAGAGTTTTTCAATAAGAAGAAAATGTCTCTAGACAATGTTCAGTCGCTAAGTTGCCTCTGACTCTTTGCAACCCCAGTAAATTATTATCATGAACAGGAATAAGTACGTGTGGTTCTTCTCTATACTGGTATCTGTATGTAAGTAACTCCAACCTCTCAGTAGTACAGCTTCTTGCTGACTTTTCTACTTGACAGCAAAGGGAAGAACTAAACTCCTTGCTGAGTGCCCTTCTGCTACCTTGGCCCTTTGCTTCTGTGCCCCAATCTCTATTAGTAGACACAGCTTCCTCAATTATAAGATGCACATTTTCCCACACTTTTAACATTGTGGAAATCTACATACCGTGTCACAATCAAGGTCAGAAAAAACCCACATAACTCCAGTCTCTAGAAAGAAAGGTAAGACATGACAGAGCTGTTACAACCTGCTGCTGCTAAGTCGCTTCAGTCGTGTCCAACTGTGCGACCCCATAGACGGCAGCCCACCAGGGTCCCCCATCCCTGGGATTCTCCAAGCAATAACACTGGGGTTGGTTGCCATTCCCTTCTCCAATGCATGAAAATGAAAAGTGAAAGTGAAGTCCTATGCCTGTGCAAACTTGGCTAGGCATGGAAGTATTGCTCAATTAATCATCACTTTAACTATCTGCACTGGTAGCTCTCCTGCAACTAAAATTTAACTTAAGCTTGATCCCTATTAAGATGTCTTCACAGAGATTTCTCTGTGATTCAGCACTGCAATGAAGTTACTGTGTTCACAGAAAACTGTCAGCCCCGTGCCAGGAATACAATTACTAGTAGTAGAATTTTTCAAATATTGCAGAATAAATCATACAATTATCGAGTCTGAAGATGTTGGTGAGATGTGAAAGACTGTTAGAAACCAAACATCTAGCTCTCAAGGGAAGCAGCAAGAGTAAAAAGAGCAGAACACACAGGGTCATCATTCTGATTACATTCCAGTATCAGATAAACTCCAAGGTGAGATTCTGGTTCTTGGTTCCTTCTGTAAAGGAAATTTCCATGACTGCTTCATTTCATTGTATCCAGAGGTCACACATCAAGACACTTACTTCTGCCTGATTCCAGGGCTATCAACGGCTGATTCATAAGCCCTTATATCTGGCAATGAAGAGACTATGAATAGCATAGGAAACAGGGCCTACTGATGAGTTAAAATTAAAATTCCTTTGAGCCCTACTACGGGCTTCCCGGTGGCGCTTATGGTAAAGAACCCTGCACAGCAGTGCAGAAGGCAAGAGAGATGCAGATTCAATCCCTGGGGCGGGAAGACCTGGAGGAGGGTATGGCGACCCATTCCATTATTCTTGCCCGGAGAATCCCATGGACAGAGGGGCCTGGAGGGCTACAGTCCACAGGGTCACAAAGAGTTGGATATGACTGAAGCAACTTAGCTCATATGCACTACTGATGAAATAAAAATTAGTACCAGGAACTTTGTCTTCCCAGCCCTTACACTTCTTTTTAGGCATATCCTTCAATACTCTGTCCCTTAACCTCACACCAGTCAGATTAGCCATCCTCAAAAAAATCTACAAACAATAAATGCTGGAGAGGATGTGGAGAAAATAGAACTCTCCTGTACAGTTGGTGGGAATGGAATGTAAATTGATACAGCCTCTATGGAGAACAGTATGGAGATTCCTTAAAAAACTAGAAATAAAACTACCATGTGTGAAAGTGTTAGTCGCTCAGTCATGTCTGACTCTTTGCATCCCCATAAACTGTAGCCTACCAGGCTCCTCTGTCCACAGAATTCTCCAGGCAAGAATACTGGAGTGAGTAGCCATTCCCTTCCTCAGGGGATCTTCCTGACCCAGGGATTAAACTAACCACACAATCCCACTATAGGCATACCCCCTGAGAAAACCATAATTGAAAAGACACACATGTACCCAAATGTTTACAGCAGCACTACTGACACGAAAGCAACCTAGATGTCCATCAACAGATGAATGGATAAAGATGTGGTATATATACAATGGAATATGGCTCAGCCATAAGAAAGAACAAATTTGAGTCAGTTCTAATAAGATGGATGAACCTAGAGCCTGTTATACAGAGTGAAGTCAGAAAGAGAAAAATAAATATCATATATTAAACGCATATATATGGAATCTAGAAAAATGGTACTGATGAACCTATTTGCAGGCAAGGAATGGAGATGCAGGAAGAGAATGGACTTGTGGACACAGCAGGGGAAGGAGAGAGTGGGACGAATGGAGAAAGTAGCACCAACATAGATACACTATCATGCATAAACCAGACAGCTAGTGAGAAGCTGCTATGTAACTCAGGGAGCCCAGTCTGGTGCTCTGTGATGACCTAGAGGGGTGCGATAGAGGCTCAAGAGGGATATATATATAATTATGGCTGATTTGTGTTTTGTTGTATGGCAGAAACCAACACAACCTTATAAAGCAATTTTCCTCCAGCTAAAAAATAAAACATAAGAAAAAAATACTCTCTTTGTTTTCAATACTTGTTACCCTTTCATCTCCCATCCTTGCCCATCAAGAGCTAGGCTGAAACATCTTGCTGAAATTCACTAGTGAGGCCCCTTTGTTGAATCTGTTCTTCTCTAATTATTTTAGGACAGGAGACACACTGACAACCCTGCCTGCCTTAGTCACGTGACACTGCACACTCAGTCCTTTGCTGTAGCCCACGTCTGTCTCCACACTCCTCTCCTTGCACCTGTGCTCTAGACTCCAGACTGCCTGCCAGGGCATATTCTGCTTGGCTTAGCTGTTAGTGCAAAGCCAACACATTCAAAACCAAACACAGCATTATTACTCCAAGAACAGTATCTGTGATAAAAAGGCACCTGGGAGGATTCAGAGGTTTCTTCCTTGCTAAGACAGAAGACAGATCAGCCACTAAAACGGAAAAAGGGGATGAAGACTTCTGACCAGACCCTGGATTCCAATCTTTTCACCACTCTGGTTTTTCTAGTAATGACCATTCTTTCCATTACCCCATTACATCACGATTACTTTTTACAGCACAGACTATCTCCAAACGTAACAAATACTCACCGACAGGGAGGTAAAGGAACAAACACACAATGCCCTTTATTCAGTCTGCTCAGCTAGACCAAAAGCAGAAGACCACACCATTGCTGGCAAAGGTGCAGGCAAAAGTCCAGTTAGATCCTTCCCAGTGCTGACGTCAAGCCCTGTCACCATCTAGTCTACTGGTCCACTTGAGCTCCCCAGAGTAACCCACTTTCCTCTCTCTCCAGGCCTGTCTTCTCCTTTCCTCCCTCTTTCAAGTCTAGGGAACCACACAGGTTCTCTTCCTTTTAAAATATGCGGCATATCTCTATGAAACAAGGCTAAAATCCTGTCTGCAACTCCCTCCAGCCTACTGCTAAGACTCAAAAGACTACTCCTACTCCTCAAAAGACTCAGTAGTTCTTAACTCCATGCCTTTTGGTTGCCCTACAGCTGTAAGGTCAACATGAGTGCAGCCATGAAATTAAAAGACGTTTACTCCTTGAAGAAAAGTTATGACCAACCTAGACAGTATATTCAAAAGCAGAGACAATACTTTGCCGACTAAGGTCCATCTAGTCAAGGCTATGGTTCTTCCTGTGGTCATGTATGGATGTGAGAGTTGGACTGTGAAGAAGGCTGAGCGCCGAAGAATTGATGCTTTTGAACTGTGGTGTTGGAGAAGACTCCTGAGAGTCCCTTGGACTGCAAGGAGATCCAACCAGTTCATTCTAAAGGAGATCAACCCTGGGATTTCTTTGGAGGGAATGATGCTAAAGCTGAAACTCTAATACTTTGGCCACTTCATGTGAAGAGTTGACTCACTGGAAAAGACTCTGATGCTGGGAGGGATTGGGGGCAGGAGGAGAAGGGGACGACCGAGGATGAGATGGCTAGATGGCATCACAGACTCGATGGACATGAGTCTGAGTGATCTCCGGGAGGCCTGGCGTGCTGCGATTCATGGGGTCGCAAGTCGGACACGACTGAGCGACTGAACTGACGTCAACATGAGTGTTAAAAATAACAGCACCATTCGTTGTGAGAGTAAGTTCTCCTTCAGTATGGATAACATTTCACTCCCAAATGTTGGGCTTCAAAACAAAAATCTGATTTATCCAAACACTTTTTCAGATAAATACCATTTACTTCTGCCACCTTTAAAGCACTTAAGAAGCATCATTTATATAATTCAACACATGAATGCAGGCACTTTGAAATTCTCAATCACTTAGTTTTCCACAATACTTCCGTTTTCTAGTCTCCAAAGCTCCAGAGAATTAGCTGATATAACAATAACTAGTATCAGAGGAAAAGCATGCCAAGAAAACGCTGCCTGAATGGCAAGATGAGATTTAATAGGAGCAATTACTACAAAGGCCTTCATTTAGGTTCAAAATAAACCACACAAGTACAGGATAATTGCCTAGCAGATTTGGGGAATCTGTTTAAGAACAGATTTAAAGAGAGTCAACAGCACTTACTGTTAACTGTAGCCATGGTGATGGGGGAGACAGAGGGAGATTTGGGCACAAAATCCCACAAATGTCCAATATAACAAGTAATCATAAGCGTTACTTGACTATCAATCTGCCATGTAAATGAGTCAGAAAATCAAAGAATTAATTCAACAAAGTTTGATCTGAAAGATACCACAGATGTGAAGACAACCTCATTTTATAGATGTAGCAACTGAGTCAATTTCTCTTACTCCAATACTAAATCAAATCATGAGATCACGATGTTGTAAATTTTGTTTCATAAAGAATCACTTTATAACTGCAGCTCCTCCCTACAATGGACTTGGCTGCTCAAAAGGTTATGACTTCCCTGTCATTAGAGATATTTAAGCAGAGGCTTAATGACCAAGTCAAATTTTTTGAAGTAGGGATCCTCTGTACTAAATGAAAAGTTAAGTCTAAAACTCTACCATCCTTAAATAGTAAGATTCTATTACCTTACAAGTTATATCAAACATTAAATATCCATGTTTTCATTTCTTGACCTAGTTCAACTTAACATCTTCAGGGTACCAAGATCCTGATACACAGGAGAGATCTAATATGTGTTTCTTAAATAAACATCCAAGGAGTATCTCTTTAGTACGTGGATGCAGTTGCTACTAGCAATGCGTGCTTGATCGCTCAGTGGTGACCAACTCTTTTGTGGCCCCATGGACCGTAGCCCGCCAGGCTCCTCCGTCCATGGGATTTTCCAGGCAAGAATACTGGAGTGGGTTGCCATTTCCTCCTCCAGGGGATCTTCTGGACCCAAAGGGCCCTCAATAAAATGGCCACACAAGCAAAGTTTCTTTTACCCCTTTCTACCTTACTACCATCATTTTTTTTTAAGTCCTTTTCCCATTTCTCAGTGCTCTCCTTTCAACTGTCCAAAATTCCCATGTAGGTATCTCTTAGGTCCAGGTGGTATAAATACCCATTGCCCAGAATAACTTCTTTCATCATATAAATGGAGGACAAGCTGGCTCTGTCAAAATTACAGATGAAGATACCCTCTGATTCACAAGGAATGTAGCCTCCAGATAACTCATACATGTGTAAAGTGGCTTACATATACTCACCTAATAGGTAATGTCCTCATCAGTTCTACAAGACTATAATCTTTCCTATGCATCTATCAACAGAACTGGTAAAATCACTATAAGATGGAAGATCATGCAGCCACACAAAGACTGACCCCAACGAGTATCAAGTAAAAATCCACAGTGCATAACACTGAATTTGATATAGTAACATCTGTGCTAAAAAAGGGAGAGAGGAAAATTCATACATACATTGGCTTATAAATGTTACAGAGTATCTCCTTTCTTATTGTCGCTCAGTCCCTAAGTTTTATTTGACTCTCTGCAACCCATGGACTGCAGCACACCAGGCTTCCCAGTCCTTCACCATCTCCCCGAGTTTGCTCAAACTCATGCTCATCTAGTCCATGATGCCATCTGACCACCTCATCCTCAGTCACCCCCTTCTTCTCCCTGGAAGGCTATAAAAGAAACAGGTAACGCTGACTTCCACAGAAGGGAACTGGGTACCCAGAAGACTGGAGCAGGAGACTTCTCACTATAAACCTATTTTTACTTTCTGAATTCTGGAAAATGAGTGTATTGTATCTATTCAAAGTTACCAAAAAGTGTTTAATATGCCCCCCTGTACTCCATCCCCTTTCCCTATTTTGTCTTCAAAACTCCAACTCAGAATATTTAACTCTGAGGAATAGTCACTTCATGTCAATTTCAAGAGTGTTCTTTCTTGAAAATAATTTGCAAAGATATAGCAAGAGCCTTTAAAAGTCTGTATCTTTTAACTCATTAATTCTCCTTCCTAGAATTTAGTCTAAGGAAACAACAGATGATAGCAAAGATATAAGCATATCGTTGTTTGTTATAGCATTTGTGGAAAACAATCCATATGAGTGACAACAGGGTTAGTGGAATACTATATAGCCTTTCAGGCTGATAATTTATAGAAGTATGTTTAAGGACAGGGAAATAATCATCCTACTGAAGCTGTATACCATGTGATTATAATTTCAGTCCTAACAAGCGATCTTATTTCTGTTTCACTTCAGTGAGTTGAGGGGGGTATGTTAATATACAGAGCAGATGTGTGCACTCTGCCTCACACTAGCCCTTGGGAAAAAAGTGGACAAACTTGTATTTATGATGGTGAGTGATAAAAAACAAATGAATTTATTTTGCCCAATCTAAACATACTTTTATAGTTTCTTACTGGATTTTATGTTGACTAGTGAGTATTACAAGAATACAGTAGTTAATTTCATGGAATTCAGAGCCAAAAATCCCCAAGTTCGAATCCTATCTCTGCCAGTTAGCCTCTAAGTTGCTTAACTTTTGGAGCCTGTTTCCTAAATGCATGACAACAGCAGTCTCAGAAAGTCTGAGGGTTAAATGAGATAACAGAATATTTAGTGCCTAGCACGTAATAAAACGCTCAAAAAATTCCCTTATACAGTCATTTTTTAACACTACAAAGTGTCAGTTCCTGTTCTAGATGCTGGACAGAGAACCAGAAGAAACCTTTACATCGCTCTAGGAGGCAGCGCAGACACAACATAAACACGCGCCCACACAACACTCAGCATTCACGGCAGCTATTTCTCACTCCATTCACAAATACCCGCTCCGTTTTTCAGCAACGTGACTGCCTGGGCAAAGTTATTTAGCCCAAGAACTTCACTCCCACAGCATGTGAGAATTCCCTAATGGAACCATGTTTGCAGTTCCAACCCAAATTAACAAGTATGTATACTCATTTATATATAATACCCCTAATGATAAAGAATCACAACTCATTAATCGTAAAATGTTCATACTGGGAAGGCAACTGATAATTATCTGATACTAACCCTCTGGTGGCTCAGATGGTAAAGAATCTGCCTGCAAGACAGGAGACCGGGGCTCAATCCCTGGGTTGGGAAGATCCCCTAGAGAAGGGAATGGCTACCCACTCCAATATTCTTGTCTGGAGAATTCCATGGACAAAGGAACCTACAATCCATGGGGTTGCAAAGAATTAAACATGACTGAGTGACTGACACTTAATAGAGTGACAGTAACTATTTTATAGATAAGGAAACAGGGGTGCCCTAAAGTTATAGCAATATAATCTAGATTTATTCTAAACACCACAAAAAGAGAAAAAAAGGGGGGTTATCAGATAATCTAAGGTGGTCCTCCCCCAAGTAGGACAAGACAAAGGATTCAAGCCCCTCCACTTGGAAAGCAAGAGTATCTGTAGGAGACGTTGTGAGGTGGTAGCATAGATACCAAGATAACGTGATGAATGTCACTAAATAGAAGTGACAAGTCACTCTGGGCTAGGGGAATGAAGTATGCAACAACTGTGGTAAGAGAAGAGAGTGGTAACCAGCCACCAGCTGCCCTTGAAGTAAGGGCAGAGGAGAGTTACACCTGGGCCAGCAAATAGCTAAAGGCCTACTGGAGCCATAATTGAATATATGAGGTGAAGGTCTGTGCGGCTGGTGACTTCAGAAGCAGACAGTAAGGCCTGAACACACTTTACCAGAACAGAACACGGTGGGTCATCTGTGGACGAAGAAAGAATGTGCCTCTAGGAGGACAGAGATGATTAGGATGAGACTCCTGCCCGCGAGGAGCTCACATGGTAATGTGAGGAACACACACACAGCTGACAAAGGGTGATGAAGACAAAGTGCTGAGGGAGCGAGCACAGAATAGGGAGACATTTCAAAGACGACGTCTGAACTGAGGCTTATGCAAGTCTAACGAAGTAAAGGAGGTCATATATAAAGATATTGTACACAGACTCAGGAATAAGAGAATTACAGGCAGTTTAGGAAAATGTAAATAGATCACATCAACAAAAAAATGGATAAAACTCAATACCTACCCAAAACAGTCACTATACAAAATGTTATCACCTTTTCTTAAACCAGCAACAAACAGAAAACAAAAATTCTAAAACAAATCATTCACAAAGCACCCAAAGAAATCAAGTCTTTAGGAACAACATGTAAGACTTTCATAGTGAAAGCTTCAAAACACGCATACAGCCAGTAAACACATGAAAAGATGCTCACCACCACTCATTATTAGAGAAACGCAAATCAGAACCATAATGAGGTATCCCCTCAGGTCAGAATGGCCTTCACCAAAAAAATCTACAACCAATAAATGCTGAAGAGGATGTGGAAAAAAGGGAAATGTCTTCCACTGCGGGTAGGAACGTACAGCCACTATGGAGAACAGTACAGATTCCTTAAGAAACTAGGAATAAAACGACCACATGACCCGCAACCCCACTACTGGGCATATACTCTGAGAAAACCATAATTAAAAAGACACATGTTCCTCAGTGTTCACAGCAGCACAATTATAGCCAGGATATGGAAGCAACCTAGATGTCCATCCACAAATGAATGTATAAGCAAGTTATGGTATATATGCAGTGGAATATTACTCAACCATAAAAAGGAACGACTTTGAATCAGTTGAAGTGAGGTACATTGACCTAGAGCCTATTATACAGAGTGAAGCTGAGTCAGAAAAAAAAAAAAATGTTGTATATTAATGCATATATATGGAGTCTAGGAAAAAATGGTAATGATGGACCCATTTTCTGGACTTGTGGACACAGCAGGTGAAGGAAAGAGGACAAACTGAGTGAGTAGCATTGACATGTGTACACTACCTTGTGTGAAACCGAGAGCTAGTGAGAAGCTGCGTGTGGGCACAGACAGCTCAGCTCAGCATCCCGAAAACCTAGACGGGTGGGATGGGGCGGGGGGGAGGCTCCGGAGGGAGGGGGTATGACACTAACAGCTGAGTCACACTGCTGTACAGAAGAAACCAACACAACATCGTAAGCCTATTATCCTCCAGTTAAATGTTTAAGATTACTTGATAGAAGTTATGAAAAATATAAAACAAATTTATGTATAAATGGAGGAACATGTCAGTCTTCTCACTGGACAGTTCAACACTGTAAAATGTTAATATTCTTCCAAGTGATCTGTACATTTGACAAAATCAAATCAAAATGCTACAGTCTGGGGTGTGTGTATGTGTATGAACTGATAAGTTGATTCTAAAACTTATATGGAAAAACATCCCAAGAATGGCCAAAGCAATCTTGAAAAACAACCCTTTTGGAAGACCTGCACTACTAATATAAAGACCCATTATAACAGTATAATACTAAGACAATATGGTATTGGCACAATGGCAAACAGAACAATGAAACAGAACAGAGATTCCAGAAACAAACTCTCACATATAACTCTTGCATACAACTACTTGATTTATAGTGAAGGTGATGACATAATGCACTAGGAAAAGGAAGGTATGACCAACAAATAGTGCTGGGTCAACTGGAGATACATATTTTTTCAATGAAAAAAAAATCTCATACCAATATCAACTCCCAACAGACTGCGTCTCAATGTGAAAGGTAAAATAAGAAGCCCTTTAGATGAAAATACACAGAAAAACATTTTTTAAAAGACATTGAATCCAGAAATATAATCAAATAGGATTCAAAAAGCACTCACCTTAAAGAGAAAAAAAAAACTGAGGCTGGGCTCCATTAAAATACATTACAGCTCAACAAAAAGATATAGACTCTGCCATGTTCCTATACTGCTTTTTTTTCTTGTGAAAGTGAAAGAGTTAGTTGCTCAGTTGTGTCAGACTTTTTGCAAGCCTGTGGACTGTAGCCCACAAGGATCCTCGGTCCATGAAATTCTACAGGGAAGAATAATGGAGTGTGTTGCCATTCCCTTCTCCAGGGAATCTTCCCGAACCAGGGATTAAACCTGGGTCTCCTGCATTGCAGGCAGGTTCTTTACCATCTGAATCATCAGGGAAGCCCAAATAAAAATTTTTCTTTTTTAGATTTCCCAAATATTTGTCTATTTTAATAACGTGTTAACAAAGAACTAATTTGGAGTTTTATGTATCAAATCTATTTTTCTTAATTTTTTTTCTAAATCCTCATTTTGTATTTGCTTAGTCTCCAGATTAATTTTCATTCTTTTCACTTTCAAATTCTCCTTTGGGGATTCCTTTAGTGACACTCCCATCAGGTTTGATAAACTCTTGTTCATTTCTAAATGGTTTGTAATTTACAACTGCAACAACAGATACATGATTTATTTTGGTTTTTGGCTGTTAATTTTTGAGTTTTCTTTGTAGACTTCCAAATTATCAAATCATCAATTTCCTGGAAAACTGCAGAATTATTTTACAAGATTATTAATGATTATAAAATTGGAATAATTATTACTTATTCAAATACTGTTTTCTTAATCTACAGTGAATTTATCAATGTCTTTTTGTATTTGTAACAGTTCTGCTCTTATGTATTTGGATAATATTTTATTAGCTCATAAAGATTCATGACATTTGAAAGATGGTACCTCTTTATCAAAATAAAATCTTTTTTCTTCCCTTTAATGTTTTTCTTCAGTTCAGTTGCTCAGTCGTGTCTAACTCTTTGTGACCCCATGGACTGCAGCACACCAGGCTTCCCTATCCATCCCCAACCCCCGGAGCTTGCTCAAACTCATGTCCATTAATTAAGTTGGTAATGCCATCCAACCATCTCATCCTCTGTCATCCCCTTCTTCTGCTGCCTTCAATCCTTTTCAACATCAGGGTCTTCTCCAATGAGTCAGTTCTTTGCATCAGGTGGCCAAAGTATTGGAGTTTCAGCTTCAAAATCAATCCTTCCAATAAATATTCAGGACTGATCTCCTTTAGGATGGACTGGCTGGATCTCCTTGCAGTCCAAGGGACTCTCAGGAATCTTCTCCAACAGCACAGTTCAAAAGCATCAATTCTTCGGCACTCAACTTTCTTTATAGTCCAACTCTCACATCCATACATGACCACTGGAAAAACCATAGCTTTGACTAGATGGACCTTTGTCAGCAAAGTAATGTCTCTGCTTTTTAATATGCTGTCTAGGTTGGTCATAATTTTTCTTCCAAGGAGCAAGCATCTTTTAATTTCATGGCTGCAGTCACCACCTGCAGTGATTTTGGAGCCCCCAAAAATAAAGTCTCTCACTGTTTCCATTGTTTCCCCATCTATTTCCCATGAANAAAAAAAAAAAAAAAAAAAACTAAAGAAAGTCTCTAAATCCTGGCCTCAGATCCGCCTCAGACACAGATCCCGAGCTCAGACACACCCCCGAAATTGACTCCCGCCCCTCTACGGAACTCAGAGCTGAGCCAGACAGGACTCCAAACCACACTCCTTTCCCCTTCTCTCTGATCCAGGTGAGAAAGGGAAGGTTCCCACCCCCATCCCCCAAGGAGAGGGATTCCCCCTTCTTAGCAGGCAGCACCCCGGGAGCGGAGGAGGAGCAGTCATTACTTTGAGCTGCCTCTGACACGCCTGCACAATAATTCTGAGGTGTCACTAGAAACCTAAATAAACTCAGCTACGTTTTCATTCTGAATTCCTAATTTACTGTGAGACGCTCCACCCACCTTTCCTCTGGGACGCCAAAATGAGCTCCAGATTTGTAATTCTTCCTGTCAGACTAGTCCTCTCTTCAGACACAAACACAGCCGAGGAGGCTGTTACATAGAACAGAGAACATTTTTCCACAGAACCTTTCAGGGAGAAAATTTTATTTTCTGTGTGATTCGAACTTGAAATTAAATAAACCTTGGTAGCAGGAATCAGAACCAACCTCTACTGTCGATTTGTAAATTGGTTTAGGGCTACCAGGGTGAGCATTTTACAAGCCTGTGAAGACCTCCCATCCTGAGTGGTAAAGGAGCAGGGTGCCGGGTGTTGGAACTGAGATCTGAGATGGGCACTATTCCCCTTCTGGCTTGAACAGCTATTTGAGCAAGCCAGTTAACCTTTCTGAGCCTCCATTTTGTCGTCTATAAAATGGAAATAATATCTATCTCCCAAGTTTTAGTGAGAGACTATGTTAAGACTTCGGGGCTCCCCTTCTTCCCTCTGAAATTCTGCTGATACACTTTCTCTCTAGACCCCTCACCTGCTCTTCTCCTCTGGGCAAGTAAGGAGCTGGTATACATACGAATATACATACACCAGACCACCTAACCAGGGATGTAGCTACTCCTGGAACCAAGGTCACAGCCTGCTCTCTGGGGCTGCCTGAGATCACCAGCAAGCAGCTTTGTTCTTAGCTCCCTGGAGCAGGCAGGCGAAGCCCAGAGAGCCTGTTCTGCCAGGGTCCAGCCCCAGTCTGCTTTCTCAGTTCTGGTTTCTTCCGTGGAGACTTGGTGAGTCAATCAGGACTTTGTGACACTTGCAGTCTCTAGACTTCTTTTTTTGCTGCTCTACTCTCAATATCTTACTTAAGATAAACACAAGAGATACTTACTGTGTGAATGAATGAATGAATGATTTATCTCAGACAAGCGATTGTTCTTCTCTCATCATTGTTTTTATCTCTAAAATGGAAATATACGAATACCTTCCCCATTTATAAATAAACGGGATCAAATCACATGTCTTAGGCCCCTTAAATGACGTAATGTGTCTGAACAGTGTCTGGAACATAGTAAATATTTAGTAATGTCATTTCCTTTGCCCATCCTATTCCAGCTCTGTATGATTCTAATCAGCATTCACGTTCATAGTAATCCACCCTTTTGCCTTACAGAGCCTCAGTTAGTCAGTGTTGGGATATCTTCTGTGACACACTTCCAGGTCCTTCATATTTTCCATGGAATTGAGTGTGTTTTTTAGGAAACTGAGGAACAGGAAGGAGAAACAGACTATTTTTAAATTTTGTTTTCCTGATATGTGGAGGAAATTTCCATGAGCCACAGATCCATAAATAAACTATATTAGAATGGAATGATAAATTATAAGTTTATAACCATGGTTCTCAAATTTAAAATGTCCCTCCAAATTACCAGCGGAGCTTTTTAAAATGCAGATTCCTGGTTTCAGTTCTGCTCCAGTTCATCTGAAGGAGGTCCAGGAGTCTGCACACCCCCAGGGGATTTAGCTGCTGGTGTCACCAGGTCACGCTTTAAAAGACACTTTGTTTAGGAAATGTGACCTTAAAATTCAATTTGAAAAATGCATGTGTTTATTTTACCTTTTGAAATAGGGTGGGCAATCGAAGGAAGGCTCTGCTGAAACTCTGGCTCTGCCATTTCCTAAATGTAGGATCTGTGCATTCTACCCAATCTCTCAGAGATTTTACATCACCCCGGTGTAAAATGAGATAATGACACTGGCTCATATATTTGCTATAAGGTCTAAATGTGTTCTTGCACATGAAGAATCTATAATGTGACTTCCCTTCACAGTTTCTATAGGCCCTCAAAAAGAAATACAGTTTGTTCCCTCCAATGCTGTGATTTAAAGGGAAAGAAAGTGAGGACCAGTCCTCCAGAAAGTCATCTTCAGAGCTAAGACTTGGAGATTCTCACTCCAGTCCCCACACAATACTCTCTCCATCTTTACGCGGAGGACATTGCTTGCTTTGCTTTTCATCATTCTTCATGTAAGATGTTTTCTCTCAAATAGAGAGCAGAGACTGCTAGTTGCCTAATCTACATCCATTCCCCCATTCACTTTATAACAGAATCCTCGCTTCCTTTGGCAAAGCAGTTCACCTAACTAAAAATTTCCCAGGCTTGGCACCTAGATATGGTCATGTGACAGATTTCTGGCCAAAGAAATATAATCAGAAGTCTACCAAGTAGATCTTCTGGGAAAGATGTTGTTTTCCTCTTAAAGAAGAGACAGACATACCACATTCTCACCCTCTTTCTGCCTGGAACACAGTTGCAATGCCTAGAAGTACAGCAGCCATCTTGTGAACATCAGGATGATGGCCTCAACTAGAAATAATGAAGAGGAAACTAAAAGTCTGGGTCCTTGATAAATTCCTTAAGCAACTGTACCAACTCTGAAATGAGAAAAATATAAACATCTTTTTTAAGACTCTAGAACACTTCGGTTCTAGTCCTATGCCGAAAGTGAAAGTGAAGTCGCTCAGTCGTGTCCGACTCTTTGTGACCCCGTGGACTGTAGCTCACCAGGTTCCTCCGCCCATGGGATTCTCCAGGCAAGAATACTGGAGTGGGTTGCCATTTCCTTCTCCAGGGGATCTTCCCAACCCAGGGATCGAACCCAGGTCTCCTGCATTGCAGGCAGACGCTTTAACCTCTGAGCCACCAGCTATCTATTGCTATATATTTTCTTTCTGTCTTAATTTTTAACCCACAAGACATTATCAATTTATACCATTATTGAAAGTGAAAGTCGCTTAGTCATGTCCGAATCTTTGCCACTCCAAAGACTATAGAGTCCATGGAATTCTCCAGGCCAGAATACTGGCGTGGGTAGCCTTTCTCTTCTCCAGGGGATCTTCCCAACCCAGAGATTGAACCCAGGTGTCCTGCATTGCAGGCATATTCTTCCCCAGCTGAGCCACAAGGGAAGCCCATACCATTCATTATTATCTATTGCTAACTCTTGGTGCTCTGAACTAAATGACAAATCACCTCAAAACTTAGAGGCTTAGCATAGTAATCATGTATTATTTCTCACCAATGGGTAGAAAAAGGCAGTAGGTAGGCTGGGCAGTGTTTCTGATGTAGGCCAATTTAAGCAGATCTCAGCTGAGCTCACATATGAATCGCTGTCAGGTGGCAAATCAACTTGATGCCAAAAAGATCTATAATAATCTCAATCACTTTTCTGCTGCTACTGCTGCTAAGCCACTTCAGTCATGTCCGACTCTGTGCAACCCCATAGACGGCAGCCCACCAGGCTCCCGCATCTCTGGGATTCTCCAGGCAAGAACACTGGAGTGGGTTGCCATTTCCTTCTCCAATGCATGAAAGTGAAAAGTGAAAGGGAAGTCGCTCAGTCGTGTCCGACTCTTAGCGACCCCATGGACTGCAGCCTACCAGGCTCCTTTGTTCATAGGATTTTCCAGGCAAGAGTGCTGGAGTGGGGTGCCATTGCCTTCTCCTAATCACTTTTCTATGTGCTTTTTAATCCTAACAGGCTAGCCTAAGCTTGTTAACATGACAGTTTAGGGGTCCAAAATAGCTTTTAAATGGAAGTTTACAACTAGCACAACATAATTTCTGCCTTGTCCCATTGGTTTGGGCATGAATTAGGCCAAGCCCAAATTCAAAGGGTGAAAAAATAGATTCCATCTCTTGATATAAGGAGATGCAAAACCAGATTGCAAAGGGACGTGGAGACCAAGAGAGGAATAGGTGTGGCCATTTTTAAAACATGTTTACCACCTTTTCTGATCGTCATTTCTTTTTACCTCTAGATTTTTCCATCTCAGGTCACCTTCATTCTGCCTGAAGCATATCCTTTTGAATTCCCTTTAGTGAGAGTTAAGTAGCGGCAAACAATTTTGGTTTTCTTTTAACTGAAATGTCTATATTTAATCTTTATTATGGGACAGTGTTTTCACTGCATGTAGAATTCTAGGGTGATAATTGTTTTCTCTCAACAATTGAAGCCATCATCCCACTGTCTCTGGCTTCCATTGATGTTTTTATGAAATCAGATATTAGTTGATTTCTCCTTTGTAGGTAATCATCTTTTCTCTCTGCATTTTAAATACACTTTATATTTTAGAAATAAAATATTTATAATAAATAAAAATTATAAATAATTTGTTGACTCATTGAAAAAATTTTTCCTCATAAAACTACACTGGTAATTTTGTCAAAAATAACTTGATTGTAGTTTATTTCTGGACCTTCTTTTCTTTTACAGGGGTTTATTTGTCTATCTTAGTGCCAATAGCACTAGTAGGTCTTAAAATCTTGTACCGTTAGCTCTCCAACTTTGCTCTTCTTCAATGTTGTTTCGCCCATTCTAAGACCTACACAGTTCCAAGTAAATTTTAAGGATAGCTTGTCAATATCTACACAAAACCCTGCTAGAATTTTTATTGGAGTTGCCTTGAGTCTATAAATCAATTTTAGGAGAATGTACATCTTTATAATATTGATTATTCTAATTTGTGATCTTGGTATATTTCTCTATTCAAGTCTTTCATTTCTCTCAACAACTGTTTTTATTTCCAACAACGTTTTGTAGTTTTTTATTGGTAGGAGCCTTTTGTAACATTTATTAAATTTATTTCTAGGTAAATTTTTACATTATTGTAAGTAACTATTTTTTTGTTTTTTTGTTTTGTTTTTTTGCTGTGCCACACAACTTGAAGGATTTTCTTTCCCTGACCAGGGATTGAACCTGGGCCCTCAGCAGTGAAAGCACCAAGATCTAACCACTGGACCACTAGGGAATTTACTGGAATTAATTACTAAATTTCATCTTAATTGTCATTTCTATTAAGTTTTCATTTTCACTTTCTTTTTCATTTGTAGAAGTTCTCTTTGGACCTTGTCTAAATCTGCTTGATCTTTCCTTATAGTTCATTTCCAACATGTTTTTCAAGTTGATCTTTTTTCAAAAAACAATATAGCAATCATAGTTATTTCAGAGTTTTGTTTGTGTATGATATTTCCAGTATTTGAATTCTTGTGGGTTTATTTCTGCAGTCTGTTTTTTTCTCATTTATAGCATCTCTGTGTGAGGATCGTTTCTTTTTATTGAAAGCTGTGCATTTCCCTGAGATTTTATTTGTGGAAATTCTTTAAGGTCTGAGATAAAGGTAGGTTCCTCTATCAAAGATTTGCACTAGTCCTTGCCACCTACACCACTACCAGTCTCGGATTAACCTAACAAAGTATTGGCTCGAGTGTTGGGGGTGGAGAGTGGCTTGTTGTTTACTATTTAGAATACACAGGTAGTATGAAATTGGGCCTCAAGCTACATGAGGGACAGATTGTGGTCCCAGATGCTCAGTAATGACATTAATTTTCCTTTTTTGCTCAGGACCTAGGATCTTGCAACTCCCTAATGGTTAAGGTGGTTAATAACTATTTCCAGTTTATACAATCTGAAAGTGTAGGCATTTGGGGGTCTCACTTTATGGGTGAAGTGTCCAGGTGCCTTGGATGGCCCTGATCTCTTTACCTCATGATTCTCTGTCCTCTGTGAGGCCCAACAACAGAAGCTCAAGTCCACCTGGCTCAACCAATGCCCTCAGAGCCACAGCCAGCGTGGTCCTTCTTTCACTTAGAACTCACTTAGGGTTTTGGCCTGAACCTCTTACTTTCTTGCCAACTCAGAAATGCACTTAGGAAGATATATTTTCTCTCTGCATTTGAAATTTTTTCCTTAGGAGGGTCAATCCACTAGTTATCAGGAAGGAAATTCCTACTGCCTAACATCCTACAGCGGAGAAGGCAATGGCACCCCACTCCAGTACTCTTGCCTGGAAAATCCCATGGATGGAGGAGCCTGGTAGGCTGCAGTCCATGCGGTCACTAGGAGTCGGATAAGACCTAGCACCTTCACTTTCACTTTTCATTTTCATGCATTGGAGAAGGAAATGGCAACCCACTCCAGTTTTCTTGCCTGGAGAATCCCAGGGACGGGGGAGCCTGGTGGGCTGCCGTCTGTGGGGTTGCACAGAGTCGGACACGACTGAAGAGACTTAGCAGCAGCAGCAGCAACATCCTACAGATACCTTAAAAATCGCTATCCAGTTATCTCTTATCTGTTAGAACAAAACACAGTTGTAACTGTGATAGATCTCACAGGGTTTCAAACCAAAAGTTGTTTTGCAGTACAGAACGTGAACAATCAGCTTCTGGCAGCCTCCCTACCGCTTCTCAAACGTTCAAAATATGTTCACAGGCTGTCTCTCCACTCGCCTCTGTCAAGCTGGTTCCCCCAAATGCTTGGGTTACTTTTAAGAAAATGTTTTGTGTTCTGTTTTGTATTGTTTTGTTTTCTGTTGGACCTTCATTATGAAAGTCTTATTTTAAACACACTACTGACAAAGAATTGCCCCATGGAAACTTTCTCTGCTTTGAAATTTTTATTTTTTTTCTTTAGATTAATTCAATAAATGCCCCACAGATACTGAAAATCAGAAGTGGACTCTCTTTTACTCGTGTGAATTTGTGAGTGTGTGTGTGTGTGTATATTTAATCCTGGTAGTTAACCTTTGCTTATTTTTGACTGTTTGATCTCTCTTCTTCTGCTTTCCCTCTTTCCCCAGAGACACATCTTCTGGTCTTGACCAGGTTCCTTACCTCATCAGAGAAGCAAAAATTAACGTCAATTTCCTGGCCCTTGTGGGTTAGGGCTGAAGGCTTGCAGGCTGGAGCTGTCTTCCATCTGGCCATGAGAAGCAGTCCCAAGCTGCAGACTGTGACTCCCTTTGTACCCATCCTGCCCTCAGACAGCTGGACGTTAAGCAGTCCTCCGGCTTCCCTCTCTGCAACTCAGTCTCCAGCCAACTGATAACTAGGTTCTGCCTCGTTCCCAAGTCTAGGCCACTGCACTGGTGCCCTGTATTGCCCACATCCTCCATTTGGCCCAAACTCCTTTTTATCACCCCCCTTCTAAGACTGGACTCTCTGGCCAAAATCAAGCTCAGTGGATGGGTGTTTGCTCCATGCCGATGAACGTTCTAATGTGGTTGCCTGTGCTTTATAGGTACACGCTGCTGCTCTCTCTTTGTCCTGGAAACATCTCGCTCCTTACAGCATCCCTGGAACTGACTGCTTACCCATGGTCATGCCTGCCCCCACTAGACTCAGTGCCTCACAAAGGTCACAGAATCTTCCTCTGGGTTGGTCTGCCCTATTCAGTTGAATGATCTCAGGAGAGCCTAGCTTTTCCCCCTGATCAGCCAGGAAGATTCCCTGTGGCCAAGACAAATTGAAGGTTTTCAATAGGCTGCCACGGCCCTTTCCCCTTGGATCAAATTTCCCTTTAATCACATGTTCTTAAAAACTACTGTGCAAAGAGAAAAAAGCCAGAAGACATGGAACATATACCCATGTGGCCTTTTAGTAGGAGATCTGGACAAGTTAGTTCTATGCACACACACATGCAAATTCACTTGCATATTTAGAACTATACGTAAAAAATAGCACCCACATTCAATGAGATAATTAAACAGAAACACAGAAGTGCTGGGAAGAGCTTAATACAACTCTGTTTGGCAGATCAAGCAGTCAAGAAACAAGCAAGGATAACTTCCAAGGCTAAGTATGCACTAATGCTCTCTCTATCTGTCTCTGTCTCTCTCTCTCTCACACACACACACACACACAGGTTCAGAAGCACAAAATGCAGAGTACTTTCTTCTGTTTTCCAGTATCAAAAAGACATTTACAAAATTGATCATAAATTAAGAAACCACAACAAATTCCTTCAAAGCAGAAACAGTAGAGGATAAATCCTTGTGTCTCTGGTGTGTTTAAAGTTGGGCATTTGTAACAAAAGTTCAAATGAAAACAAAACAAAATATTCAAAACACATACAAAAATTTCCTAAGTAACCCAAGTATTTGGAGACATCAGCTTGAAAGCAGGAGGAGAGACAGCCCGTGAACACATTCTCACAGTTGGAAAAGGGGAGATAATGGCAGAAGCTGAATTTCTCTTGGACTGTATTGCCAATAGCTTTTATTTGAATTCTCTTCGATACTGATAACAATGAAAACCATTTTAGTGCCAGAAAAAACTGACAGTTACTTTAAGTTTATGCAACGGGTGGGGAGGTGGGGAGTGAGAAGTTTGGGGGCAGAGTGGACAGTGAACATTCCAGAGGATCAAGTCTCTGCACAGGTCAGGATCCAAGTTAGCACTTATAAGCAAGCAGGTGCCCCACAGTCTCTAAGGCAGCCTCCACCCACCCAAGTCAGCAGGCACCAGCCTTCCTTACATAACTTCTTCCTACCTACAGGGGAAGGGCAAAGGATCTCATTCATCTAATTATAGTGTCTTGGCCACAAACAAACTCTAAAAATTCTCTGGGCCCAACAGAGATGCTGACTGTCTCCTGATGGTGTTTTGCAAAGGAAATGGGTGAACATAGAGAGCCATTAAGTTACCTAAACTGGAAAAACTAGAATGAAGAAAGGGAAGCCTTAGCTGGTTTGAAATTCCCTGCCCTTTAGTTTGGATGTCCTGTATTTCCAATTCCATCTGAATATTTCACTTTTTAAGCCAAACCAACAGGATCCAGGTAGCCATGTTGGTCCCAATTAGGTTGAAATTTCCCAGAGGTCCTGAACCTTCCCCTGGTGTCTCTTAGCATTCCCTTGAGTGCCAAATGGCATGTTAAAGACATAACCGCACCCCTATCCAGATGGCAGGAGCTTAGATTTGATCTCATTAAACAAGAGTAGGTTGTTCTGTTCCAAGCTCTTCGGCAGAAGACCTGACATATGGCCTGGTCCCTGTCATTCAATAGCTGTGTGACCCTTCTCTGGACCTGTTTCCATATTTGGAGAAAGAGTTAAAGCTGCTTTCTAAAATCTTGATCCCCTATATCTGTGCCCAGCAAGGAGGAACATTGCTTCCTGAAGCCTCATGGTGGTTGAGATTCTGAGGGTTATGAAAAAGAAACCAAATTCAAAGCCATTAAGCACAAAAAGAAAAAAATTGGCTGTCATAGCTGAAAAGGATAAGGGCAGATGATGTCATTAGTTCTCAAGCTCTCTTTCTCCATCTCTCATCTCTGTCTTTTCTATGCCTAGTCCTCATTCTCTCTTTCAGACATACTCTTGCATGTGTTGGGGTAGAGGGGTGGCTACCTGACACCTGACAGTCATTCTGAAACAAAATCTCAGGGATAGACTCTGGCTGGCCCACCTGGGATCAGGTGCCCATCGTTTGAGTCATTTGGGTCAGGGTTTCTCAATAGAGAAGCTGCTGAATAGGCCAATTCTTTGCTCTGAAGCACTGTTCAGGGCATTTCTAGTATTCAGGGTCCCTGGTCACTAAATGCCAAAGTGATTCCCAGACAACAATGAACTGTACCCCTCCACTTCCGAAGCCAGGGCTGCGGGGTGCAGTACTGCCTTAGGTGGAGAACCACTACCTTGTACCAATTGCTGAAGCCAGGGACTCGGGGCATGGTGATGGGTGCCCTTGCCACCTGCCCTCTCCTGTGGTAGAGATCAGGGTGGATGGGCCACTGGGTTTGGCAACCCTGCCAGACCCATCACAAAGCACCAGTGGTGGGGAAGGAGTCATTTCCCAAAGGAATTATCACCAGGTTGCTATTACCAGAAGGATGCTATGCAGACAAAGACCCATTGCTGTTGATTGCAGACCTCTGCCCCCATCTTTCAGGGAAACATGAGTGCTACCAAAGGGAAGAATTATCAACCCCCTTTTGCCAAGCCAGGCCTCCACCACCCCACATCCTAAAATCTCAGGACTCCAGCTCAAAACCAATCCCCCTTCACCTGTTATGGGGGCCTTCCTGGTCCCTTGAGCTTTTGACTCCTCCATATGCTTCCTGGAGTTTGGCCCCAAGAGGTCAAGGCTCCTTATGTCCCCAGTCAGCACCAACAGTCAGCTGGACCAAACATGCTGGACTGAGGGAAAGCCAGGAGGGAGGTTCCGTGGACTAATCACACCCAAGCAAGTGCCATTTCCCTTGGGTGAGCCTATCAGAACCAGGCCATGTGGTGTTCCCAGGGCCCTGGCCACCTCCAGACTTCTAAGAAAGAGGGAAGGAGGAGCCCCAATGTCTTCATGGCTCCACAGCTGGGCTGAGGGCTGAGGGATGTGGCTGCAGGAGCCAGACTCTGGGAAGCGTCTCACATGAATCAAAAGCAAAGGCTAGGACACATTTTTAGAAGAGATTTCAGAGAATGTTGCTCAGATCAGGGCAGACCATAGCAGCATCACTATCTTTCCCTCCCCCTACCCCGGGGCTTCAACCTAGAGGACAGTTCTTGACTCCTCCTTCAGACTCCAGAATATAACTCAAACTTCTTCCTCATTTCCAGTTAGATAATTGAGACAGTGTAGTACTTTCCAAAGAAATTTAACTGTGAAGCTAAATGAAATGAAAGAAGAAAATGCCATATATCTGCCAAGCTTATGGAAATCTATGTGTCTCAGCTTCTGGAAGGTTCTGCTCCACACTCTATTTGAGTTCTTTTTATGCATGACTCCATAGTATTTCTGAGGTGGATTTCTTCCTTCCAACCAAAGCCAGTGTGGGGTCAGCCCTCCTGGATGGTTCTCATGGGACAGGTTGAGTGGAGGAAGGGCAGTTACCCCTGGAGGGGTGAGACTTCAGCATAAAATCTTGCCACTCAACTGTGCTTTCCTTTTTCAAACACAGGCAGGTCACCTCCTCTGAGTCTAGCTCTTTTTTCCTTCTAGGAGTCCATAGTATAGTGAGGACTATGCACAGTTAATACCAGCACAGTGTCATAACTCCACTAGAGCTGACCACTTCCTAGTCCCCTCATCATAATGTTTCATCAAAAGAAACAATGGTCTGATTTCCCCTCAAACACAAAAAAACCATTTAAGTTTTTGTTGAAAAATGTTAAATGGTACCAGAAAGATTATAGTGAAATCTGTACATGTGCCACCTTCCTTCTGAGAGGCCCTCTATCCATTCTAACCTATGTCCAGTTAGTCTCCTTCCACATCTCCTGCTTACCCAGATCTCTATCCCAAAAGCCTTGTGAATTTGGCAGGCGAATGTGGACCAGTCTTGGCAGGCTGCCAGAGGTTGCAGGAGGGACAGCCTGCTCCTTCTGTGTCAGCACGATGCTACAGTACAAGTGTGGTGGTGGACCCTTGTCTGTAAGCGGAAGAGGACTCTTACCACTGCTATCTCTGTCCATCCCCAAGCATCAGTGCTCCCCTCCCCCCACCCCACCCCCTGCCGGGGTCTATCCCACATCTTTTCACTTTGATTCAGTTTATAGCTCTTCCTGGACAACGTCAAATGCTCTCCCGCCTGCCACCCACCCCTGGCATGGATGTGCAGCTGACTCCCAAAGCCCTGTTTCCCCAGGAAATCAGCCTCCTAAGTGCCCACGTTCTTCTAGTATGTAAACTACTCCTTAGGGTAACCTAGAGCTTGAGATGGACCTGTGGTTCCCAACAAAACTCTCTTTAGGGCAACAAAACCATGACTTTTATAAGTAGGTTATTGATGATGTAACTTGGAAATTACCCCGTGTCTTATTTGTTTGCTCTTGGTCTCTCCTCCCTACCCAGCAAATTTTGGCCTGGGATTGGGGTGGGGTAGACAGTGAATAGCCCTTTTGTGTTTCAGACCAGATTGGGCATCTCCAAAGTATTTATTTTTGAAATTTCCAGGCCCATCAAAGGGTTTGGTTGGATTCCCTAAGGAACAGAACCTTGGGACATGTGTCCCCCCGACTCTGTGGCCAAGGAGTGGTATGTTCTAATTGGTCAAGGCCTAGGATTACTGCTCATCCCTGACCCAATCATAGTGGCAACTGCCTGGGATTACAGTAATTGTTAAGCTCAGTCATGGACACTCAAATGCCTAGAGCCCATCCAAACCACAAGGTAATCCCACTGTGAACTTTCACAAGATAGTATTTGCCACTTGCTCCTGGGAACACACACTCATATTTTGTAATTCTAGCTTCTTGACCAGGTAATGTTCAATTCTGTTTCAATTTTTAAAAATCCTGGTCTGAGCCAGTAGATTGACCTCACCACTCACTAATGGTTCGTGGCCCACGGTTTGAAAAATGCTACTCCTAAGGCTTGCAGAAACTGCTTGCATTGTTTAAATATCTGTTAAACGTGTCATAAATTCTCTAGGAATTTAAGAGGGAAATGTGTAGGGAAGTGGAAGTTGGGTTAATAGAGTGTACAAGGTCACTAAGTGGATAGGGGTGGTACTTGCCACTTGTGAAAAGGCCTTGAGAGGAGACACTTTTGAGCCTTAAGGTGGGACTCCAGCTTCAAGTAGTGAGACAGTCCACCAGGACTATTCCCATGATTAGATTGGACTTGGGCTACAAGGGACTCTTCGGGGTACAATATGCTCATGCCATACAGCTGGGTGCCCTGAGATGTTTTGTTCTGTGATTTTTCTTACCCAGAACCCACTCCAACTAGACTAGACTTCTTCAATCCTTTGGAGAGCACAGGGAGCACACAGGTGCTTTTTTTGTTATGCTAGGGCCAGGCTAGTCTGAGCACCTACTGTGTGCTGGACAGTGTCTGTGTATGTAGAGGATGTGTGGGAGGAGTGAGAACAAACAGGCCATGTATGCATGTATACGAAGTAAAATGACATACACAAGTAAATAATATTTTTTTTCAGAATAGTGATAATGACAACATTTGGAATAGCAGCTGAGATTGAGAGAGAAAGCTACAGGGAAGAGACATAGATGGTCTTTCTACAGTTACAGCAATATTTTATTTCCTAATCTAAGTGGTGGATTCGTGGCTGGTTATATTGTTATTAATATTTATTAAACATTAATGATGCAATGTGGACACATTGTCTGTAAACACATACACACACCTACTGGTATGCATGACAAAAAAATGTAGTAAACCATAAACTCTGCTTAATGACTTCACAGATTTGAATGGAAGACAGCCATAATCACAACGAATATATATCACAATGAAATCATAAGAAATATAAAGAAGCGATCCATTTTGGCTAAACATATGAACTTGGGTAAGTTACTTTATTTATTGAAGCTTCAGGCTTTTCAGATACATTTTACAGTTAGACAGATGCCAGATAGACAAACAGATAACCAGACAAATGACAGATACATATATATATACACACACATACACACACACACATACATATTAGGTTTATTGTGAGAGTCAATTGATATGTGATGCATGAAAAATATCTCTGACAAACTGTGAAACTGTAAAAAATGTGAGATAATATTTTCACTTTGGGCATATTTGCAACTGCCTATTTCTTCTTCTGTGAAGGCGCTACCCCATAGTTTTGTACCCGAGTGGTAGTCTGAAGGAAGCAGGTTGTAAGCAACTGTAAATTATTCTCAATCTAACATATTTTGTGTCTAGCACAATGAAGAAGCAAATAAAGATGACATCGGCGACCACTGAATAGCTTGCAATTATCAGAACAAGGACTTGGAGTTTAAGAGCTCCGTGGAGGGCCAGGATTAGCGCGCTTTTAGGGGGCAGAGCTGAGAGGAGAGGGCTCCACTTCACCTTCCCTGGGGGCTCTTTCGGTCCAGTCAGCAGATTCCCGCCACCATGACCACACTGGGCCCTAACCGGTGCTGCTTCTCCCCAGGTCTCTGGCCTGAACGTGGACACAAATCCCTCTCCCAACTCTCCTCGGCCTCAGAAAGCTCAGGGACACTCTGGCTTCCGATCCTGCCAGAGTAGGCTCTCTTTCAGGAGTGCTGGTCCTCTCTTGTATGTCACACCTAACACCAGACAAACAGCCAGGCCAGCTCTGCAGGCTCCTACTCCAGGTCCTGGCTTCTGGCTCCTTGCCATCTCCTTTCCACCTTACGGTCTCGGAGGCCTGTTCTCTAGAATAAGGTTAAAATTTGTTATTGAAACATAGGAGTTCGGGTTCAAAGAACCCACAGACAAACTGATACCTGAAATGAGGCTCTGAAGGTTCTCTCTCTTGGAATAGAATATATCTCAGAGCTCGGGGAGGATTGAGACCCCAGGTTAGAATCAGGTCGTTTATCAGCCCAAGTCCCAGCTGGACAGGTGGCACACTCAATGGGGTCATTTGAGGGGAGTTCAAAAAAGGTTATTTTTCAAAGGCATGGCAGGGTATGGAGAAACCACGAGAGAGAACACAGAACCCCAGGGGCTCATGGAGGCACTGGTAACAGAAAGTGCTGTCACCAGTCCAGGCTGAATAGGGGAGGGGAGCAGAGCTGCTGGTTGGTGCCTAGAGAGAGAGTCATGTGCAGGGAGCTGCTTGACAGGAGCTGAGCTTTTCAGCAGAGGGAGGCAGCCAGACCTGGAGAAACCACAGACATGGAACCCGGCAAATAAGTACCCTGAGCTCACTCTCCTCCCTTCCTCCCATTGCCAACTGGCCAAACCTAACTGGGCACCACAGGGCAAGAGAACCCTACTGCTGTGTTCCCGATGGATCAGCTTGCAGGGCACAGAGCCAGGTGGGTCTGATGGGACAACTGGCTCACACAGCCGCATTGTAAAACTGGGGGGCAGCTCAACGGGGGCCAATCTTGAGCAACAGGGCCCAACAGTCATGGTGGGGGAACCCAGAGGGTACCAGAGGACAAAAGCACAATCAAGGAGGTGATTCAGAAAGACTACCTTCGGACCACAGGAACTCAGAGACAGAAAGGCCATTGGGAGGTGAGGACACATTGTTGGTGGCTGAATTCAAGTGTCCTGTGATTAAACCACGACGAAGTCACATCTTTGCAGAGATATTTTTGGCATCCAAGAATCAAATTCATTTAGCAGTTTCACCCGACGCGGCAGGCTGAAATTTCCTGTCAGCTGCTTTCAAGGACATTTAGAAGCAAATTTGTAGCAGACACTCTCTTATAAGCATCTTTGAGTGACATAATGGAAAGATCTTTGTGCAATGATTCAGAAGACCTCAGGGTTAGGCTTCACTCTGCCTCTAACACACTGGGTCCTTTAAATCCCCCTGTTCCTCTCTCTGGGCCTCAGTTGCCTTCTCTAGAATGTGAGAGGGTTGGCTATGTTTTCTAAGATCCCTTCTGATTCTGGCATGCTAAGATTTTCATAGAAACTATATGATCAGAACAAGACTTGACACACTAGTCTTGGCAGTAATTTTTTGGGGGGATAGGAAACCAACAGCTGAGGCAACAAGAACAAAAATAAACAAGTGGGACAACATCAAACTAAACAGCTTCTGCACAGCAAAGGAAACAGTCAACAAAACGTAAAAGTAACCTATGCAATAGGAGAAAATATTTGCAAACTATATATCTGGTAAGGGGTGAATACCAACAATATAAAGAACTCACACAACTCAATACCAAAACAAAAAAAATCTGGTTTTTAAAATGGGCAAAGAACCTTAATAGAAAAATTTCCAAAGAATATATACAAACAGCCAACAGGTACATGAAAAGATGCTCAACATCACTAATCATCAGAGAAATGCAAATGAAAACCACAGTAAGACCTCACACCTGTCAGAATGGCTGTCATCAAAAAGACAAGAGATAATTAGTATTGGAGAGGATGTTTAAAAAAATGGAACTTTTGTATGCCATTGGTGGGAATGTAAATTGGTCTTTATGGAAAATGGTATGGAGATTCCTCAAACAATTAAAAATAGAATTACCATATGATTTACCAATCTCTCTTGTGGGTATATATATCCAAGGAACTGAAATCAGTACCTTGAGGAGATGTCCACATTTCCATGTTCATTGCAGCATTACTCACAATAGCCAAGATATGGAAACAACCTGTGTCTTTCAACAAATGAATGGATAAAGAAATTATATTTATATATGTATAATCCAGTCTTTAGAAAGTAGGAGATCTGCCGTGTACAACATAGATGGACTTAGCCGACATTATGCTTATGCTAGGTGAAAAAAGCCAGAGGCAGCAAGACAAATGCAGTATGATCTCACTCATATGTGGAATCTAAAAATGTCAGATTCACAGAAGCAGAAAGTAGAATGTGGTTACCAGGGGTAGGAAGGTGGGAGAATGTTAGTCAAGGGGTACAAAGTTACAATTAATAGAACGAATGCATTCTAAGAAATCTAATGTACCTCAGGATGACTACAGTTTATGATATTGTTTTGTATACTGGAAACTTACTAAGAGAATAGATCTCAGGTACTCACACCACACACACACACACATACACACACAAATGGTAACCATGTGGAGAAATGGATACATTAATAGCTCGACTAGTAATCATTTTACTATGTATATGTACATCAAAACAAGTACTTTCTTTTTTCCTGTTCAGCTATACCATGCAGCATGTAGGATCTTAATAGTTCCCAAATCAGGGATTGAATCTGGGCCTCGGCAGTGAAAGCACTGGGTCCTCACCAGTGGACCACCAGGGAACTCCCAAAACGTGTACATTTTACATACTCAGAATTTTTATGATTTTTTAATGTATATGAAAAGGAGAATCAGTCATGGGACATATCAGCACAGCCAATTTTGTGGTTACTGTGATTCCATTTTGTAAGTTACAAAATGGTTTCTTTGAAATGTCTTTAAAATTGCTCCATTCCTCTGATGCAGCAATTGCTCCATTCCTCTGATGTAGCAAAGAGGCAAGAGAGAATACTTGCCTTCCACTGGATTCATGCCCAAGAAAGCAAACCCAAGTGTACTGCAGCTAAAAAGAACCCAGTCTACCACACTTCCTATTTATTTGGCTTTGGAGAACTGGACCAAGCAGAACTGAGGAAGACGTGCTACACCGCACTGAGTCATCACCTGTAATGGCGGCCACCTCCCAGAGCCTCCTACGGGCCGGGCTGCAGGGCAGGCCTCCTCTCAACTTCCCTTTCAGAGTCTTTCTTCACGGAGTAAGACCCCTGCGCTCACTTCCTCATTACAATTCCTGCCCACAAAGTTCATGTCTCTGGTCTCACTTAGAAAACAAAACCAGCGTGTGAATGGGTACTCTTTCTTTCGTTCCTGGCATTAAACGTGACTTCCTGTAAGAGGGATTTGTTGTTTTTCCCTTTCTAACAACTCCTTTCTTAAGGGACAGCACACTCACCTTCTTCCTTTACAGATCTGTTCCTCCCCTGCCACAGCCAGGTGGTAGATTTAGTGAGGCTGCCAGTCAGTGATTCTTGATCCCTGGCCAGAGAGGGGTAATCATTTTACTATGTATATGTACATCAAAACAAGTACTTTTTTAAAATGAGAGGTCAAGGTCCAAAGATGTTAGGATGTTCGGATGTCAGAGGGGGTTGGCTATGTGCTACCCAAAAGTATGCTTCTGTCGAAGCTGGACTGTTTGAAAACAGAAGGGAGCAGTAGGCAGATAAAAGAGAGCCTCTTATCCTTGCAGCGAGATTCTCAGGGTGCAGAGAGTTTGATGATCTTTCTCCTTAAAGTATTTCAACAGCAGGAATCTGTGGCTGGGAAGAGGGATACCCTAGGGGAGCTAGGGCAAGAGGGAGAATCTCATCCCAAAGCCACATGGACTAGAACAGAGCCCAGGGCCTGTGGGGATCTTTGTCATCACTCGGAGCTCCAAGGAAGCTCAGGCCAAGGGGCCGAGTCCCCAGAAAGTGGACCCTCTTCTAGGCCTATGGTGAATAGCAGAGGCTATTCCACTCTGGGGTCTAGGCTGCCATTGCTCAATGAAATTCTCCCAAGTCCCCCAAGAAGAAGGACCTATGGGAGGACAGAAGGAATCTGTTCCTCTGCCAGGGAAATGAGTTTTTGCTGTCCCTGTGCTGTCCCTTGGCAAATGACAACTAACTGGAATTGCTCCCCCTTCCCTCTTTTAAACAGAATTTTGAAAATACATGGAATGTTTCACTGTACCATTTAATTACAGGTGGCAAGAGCATGAGTGTAGCCATTTGGCTTCCCAACTAGAACCTGATCAAACTATTGCTTTTTCAATTATTCAGCACATATTGACTGAGCACTTAGTAGTGACAGATATTCTTCTAGACCCTGAGGATACTATAATGAAGAAAACAAACAACCAAACCCAAATCGCATGCCCCGTATCTTCCTTCCCAGACCAGGAATAGTACCACCAACGAGGCACCCAGCCAGGCTCAAATCCCAGGAATCATTCTCTCATAACTGAGACCTTTCAGCAAAGCTCCACCTAAATCCATCCCAAATCTGCTCACTTCTCACCCTCTCCAGTGCTTCAGCCCTAACCCAGGACATCATTACCAATCAGCTAAATTATGGCAACAGTTCATTAACTGATCCATTTGCTTCCAGAGTCCATTCAGCATACATAAGTCTTGGTGGTCTTTCCAAACAAAAATCAGTTCATACAATTTTAAAACTAATAGATTTGTTCACAGCAAAAAACTAGATAGTCGTTATCTTTCTCCACAATAAAATGAGCACTAGCTGTAGGAGGTAGGAGAAGGAAATGGCAACCCACTCCAGTGTTCTTGCCTGGAGAGTCCCAGGGACGGGGGAGCCTGGTGGGCTGCCTTCTCTGGGGTCGCACAGAGTCGGACACGACTGAAGTGACTTAGCAGCAGCAGCTGTAGGAGGTATGTTTGTGAGGATTTTGTTTATGTATTTAAAGAGTCAATGCCAGTTTTGTATTTTCTGATCATAAAAAATGTCTTGATGATATTACTGCCTCAAAAAATAAAAGTAAAAACTGGTTCATGTCCCTCTCTCTTGAAGGCCTCCAGGACCTTTATCTCCATATATCTTCATCACCAGCCAACCTGGTGATCTGCAGCTGCCTCCCCTGGCCTCCTTGGCTTGCTGTGTCTTCTCTCCCATTTACTGCCCCTCCAGCGCCTTCCAGCTTCTTTCTGTCCCTTAGACACACTAAGTGAGCTTGCATCTCAAGACCTTTACGAAATTTATTGTTCGTTCCTGTGACACTCTACCCTTAGGTCTCTGCAAGCTTGCCTCCCTTCCATCATTCAAAGGTAACAGGGTACTCACTGGAACTTTTCCCATCATCCAGTAATTCCAGCCAAAGCCCAGAGATGAGGACCACAGCATGCCTCTATCTTGAGACAGCAGCCCACCATGATGCCAGGTTCCTTTCCTGGGACACACAGGAAGGTGTCAAACAGTCCCTCCTCACCATCCCTCCTTTCTAATCTTCGCTGAGATGACAGGGAAGGAGAGAGGGAGGGGAGTTAGAGTCAGTACCCTCTGCCTTGTGGGGAATGCAGTGTTTGTAGTGAGAGGTAATTCTCTCTCAAGCCAAAGATTGGGGCAGCTTCAAAGATTCAGTCATGGGGGGAGGGGGTGCCCCTGAGAGGAGGGGAAATTGATGTGCTGCTCCAAAGTTGGTTATCACTTTCTAATTTGCCTTTGGGCTTAGCTGAGTCAGGGTGAAAGAAGATTGATTTTGCTTCAAGGTGGGAATTGGGGCAGATGTGGAGCTACGTATATGTTCTATTGTCCTGGGATTCCAGTTGGGTTAAGGGGACATCACAGAAGGCAGTTGGCCTATCTCCTATAGGAAGGTCGTCCAGAGGATTCACCAGTGTTCGACTGCCTGACGCAGAGGGTGTCAGTGGCCCCTGTAAGCCAGACAAGTAGGAACATCCAGCCTCGAAAGGACCACAGCCCTGGCCAGGTGAGTAAAGAAACTCTTGTCCTACTTCCTGTCCTTCCTTCCATGGCAAACACACCTGAAGGGCTGAGCCTTGATGAAGGAAGAGGAGAAGATACCTTAGACCCTAATCACATTCCTCCCCATCTTCATCCCTAGAAGGTAGGAACTTAGCTCAAGAATGCTCAGTGTGAGGGCAGGGGAAAAGGGAGAAGAGATTGTAATAGTTTGCGACTGAAATAGTAAAGTAACTTTTAATAACCAGGAAGTTGTGGAATCTTCCTGTGTCTGTCTGGACTTGTTTGCCCTCAAGGTGTATTTCTCTCTCCCAATTCTGCCCCGTTTGGGGGGTGGGGACCTGATACTGGCTGGCCATGCTGCCCAAGCTATTGGCTCAGATGACTGCCATTGATAGGTGAGGGATTGGAAAGCAGGAGGAAGGAATGAATCAAGGCATTTTTCTTCCACTTTATCTGCGTCTGCTGCAGTTTCCGGCTGTGGGCTCTTCCTTTATGACTCCAGGCCCAATGCGGTCCAGCTTTCACTGTTTGGTATTCATCTCTAAGCTCTGGTAACACATCCGCCTTCATCTGCCCCACTTTTGGTAATATCTGGATAGTCTTACTGTGTCCTGTTAAGTTTCTCGGCTTTCCCAGAACTTGTGTAGCTAATTGTCTGCATCAGATTCCCTCTGTTTCAAATACTAAGAATACTTTTGGTCTTTTGGATGGACCTGACCTCACATACTTCCCCAGAGGTTCATGAGGGTCTGTAGTCTAATAGTTCCATGTTTTCACCTTAATCAAGATATCTCAATACACCAGTTGCTAACATCTCATCTTAAATGCCATCTCCAGAAGAGTATCTCAGCATCCTCCCCACCTCCAATCACACGTCATTAATTGGTCTACTTTTAGCAATTATCAGTACCTGATTTAATCTTATCTGTTTATTTGTTTGCATGCTTATGATCTATTTCCCTTCACACTGGAATATAAGAGCTTTGAGGGCAATTACTCTTCCTCTATACCCCCAGTTTGGATTTCCCAGGTGGCACAGTGGCAAAGAAGCTGCCTGTCAATACAGAAGACATGGGTTCAATCCCTGGGCTGGGAAGATCCCCTGGAGAAGAAAATGGAAACACACTCCAGTATTCTTGCCTGGGAAATCCCAAGGATAGAGGAGCCGGGCAGGCTGCAGCCAGGGGTTGCAAAAGAGTCAGACACAACTTAGCAACTAAACAACAGCAACAACAATATCCCAATTTGCTCAATAAATGCTTAGTAATTGAGTGACTAGCATAGGACCTGGTGGAATGGACTATACATCATCCAGAGACCCTCAACTTGCAATAGCTAGGTGTGACAGCTGAATGTCACTTTGGTTGTCAAATCTTAAGGGGGCAGCTGAGCATATTTTTATTGTGTGTGAGTTAACTGTATTGTAGATATGGGATAAAGAGAGAAACCCAAGAGGCCGAATGTAATAGGCACCTTTTATTTTCTCATTTGCCAATTCACTTTTCCTTTCTCTTATGTAGCATCCCCCTTTCTTTGAGGAATCACTCCTATCCTGGCCATAAAACTAAGAATGCAGGATATGGGGAGGTGAGATTTTTTTATAATGTTTTACATTTCATTTGTGGTTAGAATATTCAGCTTTTCTATGTATTCTTGCATTAGTTTTGATCATTATGTTTTCATGGCACATGATTGATTGTATCTATATTTTATAGCACAGTGTGGATACTGGGGCCCTGATTTGAAACTAGCTCTGAGGAGGAGGGGAGCTGACCTGCTGAAGGGATTGTAGTAGACACCTCTGTGTGCGCACCTTGAGCAGCCCCTCCAGACCAGGTTCAATTTCAGCCTTAGCTGTAGTGGGTAATTCCCATTCGCCTTCTGCTGCTGGTGTTCTGCCTTCAGACTCACATCACTTGTCTGCTCCATATTGTGCTAAGGCCTTCTCTCAATGCCAGGGAACTTTCTGGGCTGGCTTATAAGCTCAGCTTAGAAGTGATACCCTATAGGCAACGCTTGACCAATACAGAATGGCAGCCAGTGGACAAAGGATCCAGCCTCCCGTCCAGCGGATGGATAATTTGAAGAGCTACTCTGTACACTTCTCAGAAGTCCTGGTGGAACTGAACTCCCTTTGCTAACAGTAGTGACCGTGATGATCTGCATTCTTAGATGGACTTCTCCCCCTTCTGTCTCACTCTCCCCATTGTCTCTCTTCTGCTCCCCGAGATCACCTGTATCAAGTGACATCAGCACAGTTCTCAGCATCATGAGGTCCCCACTAACTGCGGATGGAGCACTGACACAGGGAAGTGAGTTTGGCCCCAGGGATATCCCTGCCTTCTTCTCTCCCAGCAGGTACCCACAGGTAAAAACGAGTAGACCTGATTGCAGCGGAAAATATAAACACGTGTGAATTATTGGAAGGTAGAGTCATTGACGGGTATTTGGAGAAGAAAAGGACTGGACTTTGTGTTAGTTTCCCGCTGAGGACATCAGACTTGTAATTTCGGTTTTAAAAGAAACTTGAACCTATTCTGTCATCACAAACTGGTAAGTCTGGAACATATTTTATAACCACAGTATCAACAATTGTTTAGTCCAAAGTTCTTCAAACTTGCTCATTTTCCTACTATCTTAACAATATACCATTTGTACTGTTAATTACTTAATATTTTTCTTTAAGTCAACATACTTAAAAAATTTTTTTGACTGTGCTTCATGACATACAGGATCCTAGTGATCCTATATGATCCTAACCGGGGATCATACCTGCACCCCCTGCATTGGAAACAAGAAGTCTCAACCACTGGACCACCAGGAAAGTCCTAAATCAACAAACTTTTAAAAACTTAACTACCCACTAAACACTTCATATTAAATTAAAAATAAATGTGAAATTTTTGATTTGGTGCTCCCTGTATATTTTGATCACATGTGAAAATAAGTATATTAAAGGAAAAATCAATCTAGGTGTGGTATACATATTACAACTTGGGAAACACTGATTAGAGAAAGCTAAATATTACTGTTTCTCTTTAGATTTCTACTGTATTACAGTGCCCTCTACTTTGTGAGCTCTTAATTCTCTGTTCATTTTTATGGGGTTATACTTGTTCTAAGTGTTTTTCTCAGGATGGTACCTGGGTGTTATATTTTCAAGTCTTGACATTTCTGGAAGTATCTCTCTTTTGTTCTCAGTTTGGGTGTAAAATGTTAATGCCATAATTCTTAATCAACATTATTATTTATATATTGTTCCATTGTTTTCTGTCTGAGCCACCAGTAATATCACAAACGAGAACTTCAGTGCCAGTCTGAATCTCCTTCTGGATGAAAGTTTATAGGATTTTTATACCAACCTTGGAATTCTGAAGTTTTACCAGATATGCCCTTGGGTGAATTTTTTGCAACAATTTTGTCCAGGACTAGTGAATCTCTTCAATCCATAACTAAAACTCTTTCAGCTCAGGGAATCTCCTTTCATTAATTTGTTAACTAATATTTTACTTCTATCCATTCTTCTCTCTTATTCTATGACTCCTGCTATATGAACGTTGGGATGTTATATCTATCACTCTCTCTATTTTTATCTCATGAATTTATCTTGTCTGTGTTCTGAGAGGACTGCATTAATTCTTACAAGTTTACTGATAATTCACTAAATCAGTTTTCAATGGTATATATATTGCAGTCCTGTCTTATTTTGGGCTCATACAATCATGTACTTTATTTTCAAGGACTGTTTCGTGTTCTCCTAGTAGCCTATCTTATGCTTCTTTTATCCTCTGACATTTCACTGAAAAGCAAATTTGAATTTTTCAAACATTTGCTCCAGTTTTCTGTAAAAATTCTTTTAAATAAAAGCCATTGGCTCTGAATGATCTGCTGGTTCCCTTTTCGAGACTGCTTAATCTTGATGACTGGAGACTTGTCAAATCAAATATATGTTGCTATTTTTAAGTATGAAAGCCTGTATTGAAAAGGATGGATAGCTCTTCTCAGTGTTGGCAGCAACCGCCCAGGTCACCATGAGCTTCCTTTCACAGGTCCCACAGTATCTTTGCCTCCAGCCCTGGCTGGCACAGTGCTGTGCAAACCAGCATCCCAGGACAGACTCACAGGCAGGCCTTGCCTTTGCTGTGGTTATAAGATATCCAATCACACCAGGTTCACTTCTTCCAGAAAGTTCTCAAGGCTTCTGCCTGGATGATATTCTTCCTTTGCAACAGTGGTATTTCAGAACTTTTTACCTCCTCTTATTTTTATTATTTTTATCACTTCAATGAGATCTGGGAAAGTTATTGTAAGCTCAAATTATTATTGTGAAATAAAAGCCGCACAGCTTCCCATTAAATGAGCCTGATGAAACAGGCTCCATGGTGCTGGCCCACAGACTGCTGACTGCCAGCATTTGTATCTCTTTGCCTGAGAGGTTTCTCTGGCAGTCAGAGCCCACCTGACTGAGCTCAGCAGGTCAGATGTACTGGAAGGTGATGCACTCTGCCTTTCAGTGACTGCTGTGGGTTGGTGTATAAATACCACAGCTCCTTGTCCCTTAGGTGGGAAACTCTGAGGTGCCTGTCCTACACTGAATCCTTGAGTTCCTAAACAGAGAGGATTATCTGGTCACTCCCAACAGAGACTAAGAGACTAGATGCCCCCTTCAAAGCCTGCCTTCCTTTCCCTGTCTCATACCCACATTCCCCTATCCGGTGTCCTGGGCTCACCTCCCACATAAACTACTGGCAAATGAATCCTCATCTAAGACAGATGCCAATTCCAAACATTGACAGTGTGGCAGGTTTTTGAGAAAGATGTCTCTCCTGGTGTAGAGAGTGAGCTGGAAGGGAGAAGCTGTGGGCCAGGAGATTAGCATGATGGGAGATACTGTCCTACAGAAGTAAAAGCAAGCTCTTTATCTCAAAGGAGGACCAACATGTGCAGCAAAGCAAGACTCCCCAGAGATATCTTTTTTAAAATACTTTGACATTTAGAAGAAGTAGCCATCATGGAATGAGCATACTTTGCTGAACTTCCTTGCACCTACTTTATGTTGTAATATTATTGTTGCTGTTATTACTAAGAAGTGAAGTCGCTCAGTCGTGTTCGACTCTTTGCGACCCCGTGGACTGTAGCCCACCAGGCTCCTCCATCCATGGGATTCTCCAGGCAAGAATACTGGAGCGGGTTGCCATTTCCTTCTCCAGAAGGAAAGCACTCAGAAAATATCCTGATTGGTGAATAAGCAAATGACTTAGGCTACTGGTTTGCTGGTGGCCCCATTCCCTGAGAGAAGGACCAGAGGAGAAGGAGCAAGTCTGGAGGAAGGGGTGGGGCATATCAGGTAACAGGGCATTCTGGGTCCTGCTTGGAACTAAGGGTGCTGAGCAGGCTTAGGCAGGGGAATAATCAGATTATCTCACAGTCATTATGGCACATGCTCCTGTCAATCTGAAGGAATCCAGCCCCAGTGCCAGAGCGGAACCGTGGAGCCCCTACTGGGACAGATGGTAACATTTTAGTTGTAGAATTAAGGGGAGAATGAGCAGAGGGGCGGGGGAGCCAGGACACCTAGGAGCGGGGAACAGCGGATATTCATCAACAGGTAACAGCTGCACTAGTGTATACAGGTTGAGTCAGAGCCCTGGGCTTGAAGGCAGAGAAACCAGATTGGAAGATGCCACCCTGCAAGTCTAGAGAAAGGGCCCCCAGCTCAACTTGAGAGACATCTGCGGCAGGTCATAAGGACAGTCAGCACTTACTGGAGTCTTACTCAGGGTCATAACCCCATTCCTAGAGCTTCCAACAACTTAACTCAATGGAGAGTTGTTTCATTTACTACCTCTATGTTATGGATGAAGAAACTGAGCTGCAGGGAAGTGTTGAGTGTAGGGTAGGATTTTCAGTAACTTGCCTATGATGACATGGCTGGTAGGTAGCACGGCCCAAATTCAAACCCAGACAAAGGCCTGTCTACATTCAACTGCCCTGTAAGTTAGAGTACAGATGGAAGGTAAAGGGGGAAATCCGCCAATGGAGATCAAAGAGCTCTGAGGAGGTTCAGTGGTGTCTTGGTGACTCAGGCTCAAGGAATAACCAGAGAGGTACTCCTCCATTGATGGGTTAGGCAACAATTGCACACATACACTTGGCAATGTCTTTGAGGATTTGGAGGAAGAGAAGATACACATGGGATTTGAAACAATCTGTGGTAGAATGGGCTTGGTGGATTTGAAAAGAGGGGGCACCATTTATCTTGAAAGTGAGTTAGTTGCTCAGTCATGTCTATTTGCAACCCCATGGACTGTAGCCCACCAGGCTCCTCTGTCCATGGGATTCTCCAGGGAAGAATACTGGAGTGGGTTGCCAGGCCCTTTTCCAAGTGATCTTCCTGACCCAGGGATCGAATCCAGGTCTCCCACATTGCAACCAGATTCTTTACTGTTTGAACTACTGGGGAAGCCAAATTTACCTTGGCATCTCCAAATTTAAACATGGTTCTGGGTGAAAAAGCATTACGGAAAAATATCCCTGGATGGATAAATGAACAAACAAAACGCCTGTTTGATCGTTCTCAAACATAAAACTGATCCCAAATCTCAGCTTTTTAAGTCTTCCAAAGGAGCTCTATCAGTAGCAGGATGAAGTCCACACACCACACCCTAGAATTCAAAGCCAGTGTGCCATTCACCACCACATCCCCCACCCTCAGCCCTTTCCTGTTGCTGGGTGTTGATATCTGTCTCTCTCTCTCTTTGGTCTTCTTAACCTCCTGAGCCCTGTCTTCTGGTTACTGCAAACCCCCTTCACATTTTGGGTGGAGGAATAATTTTTTCTGCACAACTCATCTTGGGTGGAGCTGCCAATCGCAATCACAGGCACACAACATGAGTGGGAGTAAACAGAATTCTTTCTGGGAACTACCGTAATTCCAGACAGGAGAGAGAGTCTTCTCCTTCCTCTGAGGCCACTCCCTGGGGTGCTGGGATAACGTAAGCCTTGAGCTGGGAGCAATCCCTGCCACATGAAGGAATCTTGTTCTCATCATAAAAAGGAAGCCACATACAGAGAAAAGCAAAAGCACATCAGACAGACATACACACAGAAGAGAAAATAGACGAAGTGACTATGTTGCTCGAGTCTCTTGGATTCCCTGTCCTTCCCGGTTTCACAAGCCAATACATTCCTTTTTGTTAGTTGTTCATTTTTTGGCTTATGCATTTGACTTGTATTTCCTTCACTGATCAATATTCAGCTATACTGGACTGCTGACACTCCCTGGGGTCCACGCTGTCTCCTACTTGCCTTCCCTACAGGTTCAAGCAACACAGTCCGAGCCCTCTAAGAGCAAGGGTGCAGGAAATTTGAGAGTAACTCTTGTGATCTGTCCTCCTCATTCCCTCAGTTCTTCTGCAGGCACCACCGTGTGGCCACGTTCAGGTTGGCCAAGAGCTCGCCCTGCACGTCCCCCTCCGCGTTCTGTCTCCAATGCCTCCCATTCCTTGCCAGTCTCTCGGCTGCTATGTGCCCTCCAGAGTCTGCCTCCCCATGGGACCTGATGTGGGTGGATATGGGACAGCTGTTTCTTTCCTGCTTCTGGACAGGGGACTGTGGATGCTGTCGGCTTCATACCTTGAGAGTCCACAATATGGGCTCAGCGCAAGTACCCCAAGACCTCTCACACTGTAAAGTCCAACAACTGAGGAGTATCTTCCATGCTGTATTATGCCAGAGAATGCTAGCCTGCTCCCCAGACTTGAAGGACACTCAGGGGTAAAGTGAAGGCTGAAGACCTTTCAATCTTTGCATTTTACTTGTGTGACAAGATCCAGGTGTTAAAAATGCCAGGTGTTCAGAGAGAAAGCATGATAAAAGGTTGGCAGGTTCAGAGAAGCAGGGGATGTCACAGAGGAAGCAGAATCCGCACTGGTTGTTGGCTAGAGGGCCAGGTTAGACCGAGAGCAGCTAAGGCTTTCCCAGGACGAGGCAGGGCATGGACAGCAGCCCCACAGGGGTCTGTGTGCCTCACAGAAGTAATCATGAGGGCCTCAGGCTGGTGGCCTTTGGCAAATAACAGGAGACCTGGTGTTCAGTGAAGGGCCTTGAATGCTAGACCCAGGCTTTTGACTGTCATTCTGAGTCTAACCAGGGCTGGGGTTCATTCAAGGCCTCTGCTGGGAGGACACCTGGTCATACCATCCTTCAGTACACAAAGAGGACTGAGGAGCCAGGGCACGAATGTCAACCGACCTGAGCCCACCCTGTCCCTTCTGAGGCCCAGGACCTCGGAGGGCTCCGGCTAAAACGGATGGGACAGCACCTTCACTTCATGACCTCAGCACCTCCCACTCCCCTCCTCCCTCAGTTCCTGTGCATGCCAGGCACCCCACCACCCGCCCCAGTCACTGGGTGGGTGTGTGAGTCCTCAACAGTCCACCTCTGGGTCTTTCCAACCTATATATGTCTTCAGCCCATGACTCAGATTCCCACCACTCTTCCATGTAGGAAGCCCCTACCTAAGTGGAGGTCCTGGGCTGTCTGCTTTTTTTTCTTTGGTTCTCCACTTCCTTCCTCCCTCAAGGACCATTAGGGTGGATTCACTTTGCTGAGTGTCTGGACCAGCCTGGCTGAATGGGAGGAAATATCCTGGCATGCTACTTGCCTGGCGATTCTGTTTCTCCTGCAGCATCAAGCCAAGAGCCAGAGAGTCACAGCCTAGGAGCTGAGAGGGAGCGAAAAGGCAGTCTTGTGCAGTTGCTCCTTGAAATGATCCTGGGCACTGGAGTGAGACGGACCCTGGGCGTGAAACCAGCCCCACCACTCAGCAGCCTTGTGACCTGGAATAAGTGACTTCCTGAGCTTCACCTTTTAAATTTTGTTTTCATTTGTAAAGCAGAGATAAAAATACTTACCTTGCAGGTTATTGGGAAAGATAAATGGGACTTAAGTAAGTCTGATATTTAGGAGCTGAGAGCTGATATTACTTATTTGATCTCAACCTCCTTGAGAGAAAAAGGCAGATGTGCCCAAATCATGTGTTGAGACACAGTTGATCCTGTTTCTCACACTGGGACTCTTCTGCATGCCCCATGCTGCCCTCGCCGAGTGGAAGGCAACACACAGGAGCAGAAGAGGATGATGGGAAAATCTTCCTGTTTTCTGATCATCTCCTGAGGGGACACACAAGTAGCAGTGACAGGGTTAGCAATCCTGCCTGAGGGCTGCTTCCACATCAGTGATGAGGAATAAAGGAACCGAGGTGAAAAAGTCAAACAGAAGAAAGCGCCTGGAAAAGATGTTTTTATGTTCACTTATTACGTAGAAAAAAAAGAACCAAAGTATACAGCATGAAGATATATGTGTCTAGAAAATTTATCCTCATGAACCTGTTTGTTCAAAGGGAGTTATAATTCAAGAATTGCCAAATGGAAGCCATAAAATCAGGGTAGGGGTGGGGAAAAGGGCCACCAAGGGAAAGGAAGTAATTATGTGGTATTTCTTCTCTAGTTTCAGATCATTGGGAACTTAAACTTTTCCAGCAAGTCATTCATATAAACAGATGCCATACTGAAATATGATTGTGTAAAAATATAAAACTCCTAAAGTATGATGGCAATAATATTTTAGGAAGAAAACATTAAAGTCTGGTAATATCAGAAAATACAAATAGGATCATTTTGAGCAGTTCTGTCTATATAAACAGCAGTTGCAAACAATGGATGTATATTAAAGAACAAAGTGTTTGGTCTGCACATAACTTAGAAAGGGGTAACATTTCTAAACACTGACTTTGTAAGAAAACATGAAGGACATCTTATACTCAACAATGGTTAAAAGGAGGAAATCACTTTCTGAAGGATGCAGTGGGCAGAATGCCAAGGCCTTTGTTTTTAACCTGCTCTTTTTTTTTAACTTGCTCTTAACTGTGTTGGGATGTGTTTACACTGCATGGGGTTTCCTGCAGAATCTAGCACCAATAGATGGATCAGATTTTGTCTTTGATCTGAGTCCTTTATGTCTTCAGTTTTGAATGTATTGAGGTATGTTTTCTTTGGTTGCTGTTGTGACGAATGTGTAATAAAAAACTAATATTTACAACACTTAAACATTTTAGATTTCAGTGTCAACTCTTCACATAAAAAAAATTGGAAAACTCTTAAGAAGCATGGGAAGGTTGTTACTTCCTCGCATCTGTCATGAAGCTGTTTTCGATGCACAGCACAATTAGCCTGTTAGCACAGCTGTATGCTTTCTGGTCCAGAATCTTGCCCGTGTTCAGCGGGGAGGCCAGGCCCATGACTGCCATGTCCGCGGTTCTCCACGCTTCACAGTACTGATCCACAAGACGGACTCCGTGGGTGCTGGAGCCGTGCCAAACGACCTTCTGGGGCCTGCAAAGGAAGCTTATTGTGTTACTTTTTGAAATGACCCTTCTCTGTGGCGTATCTTGGTGAGGAAATCAGCCTAGGTCTAGTGGGTTAAGTCAAACTCCTGAACTCTCCAGGGTCTGGCCGCACATCACTTCTCTTTCTCACTGTTTTCAGCTTTCTGAACCCACCACATTCCGACCATAGCCAGTTTCGACATGCTCCGAAATCATACTCTCTACTTTTGTCACTTTGGAACTTTGATGAGTCCCCTTAGTCTGGAATGGCCTCACTTCCATTTTCAGAGATTCCTTGTCATCTTTCAAAGTCCATTAAATGCCCCATCTTATAGCAAGCCTTCCTTCTCACCACTAAGGAATGTTGACTATTTCCTCTGTGCTCCTACCATCTTATCTGTTTCTTCATTTTCCAATGACAATATCATGTCTAGAATGGTAGCTGGGCTGTGTCTGTCTTCCCACAGACTATAAGCTTTGAAAAGGGAGGAGCTGCGTAGGTTTATTACTGTGCCTTCCAGGCCTGACATCAGGCCTGGCATACAGTAGACAATGAGGAAAGATTTACTGAGTTGTTGTATTCTTAAAAGCATACATAATTTTCAAAGAATTAGAATGCAACTCACAGGAGAGGGTTAAAGAATCACCAACAATAGCATTACTTACCACTAATTAAGTACCTACTGTATACTAGATATTCTCACACTTACCTTTTTATTCTCACAGCATTATTATGGTATGGATATGATTATTCTGCCCATTTGACAAGTGAGGCAACTGAAGCTCAAATAGTGGAAGTGCCTTACCCAAGGTCCCATATAAAGTTACTGGACCCAGGTCTCCTAACTTCAAGGTCAGGCTCTCTCCAAGGCCTCTGGCTGCCTCACTGGGGTTTTATCCTGGCAACATCTCAGAGGAGTAGCTGATAAGGGCATCCCATTGTTAAAGTGTTTCCTAAAGCTGTCTTCATATGATATACTTCAAAGGCTTCAACCTCTACTTACCAGGAAGGATCTGTCATTACATCTCGGCCATCAAAGGAATATATTGGAACGTGTGTATTGAACTGACCTCCGTGGCCAGAAAAAATTGAGTCCCAATTATTAAAAAGTACTTGGCCCTGTGGAGACAAAAATGCTACATTAGAATCATTACACAAACAGCTTGCAAGTATTTATCCATTCTTCAAAGCTCGGAAGCTTATCCATTCTTCAAAACTCTAATCTTATATCCTGGACAGAGTGAGAACCTGGGAAATACTTTGGTTTGATTTTATTTATAATCTATCCTTGGAACCCTTTCAGCTTTATGATCTTATCTCTTGAGGTAATTTCTTTTACTATATGTGTATAATATCTCTTCCCCATCAAAAGTGTGTTTTAGGTCTTTATTTTATTATTGCTATTTTAAAAACTATAATTATATGAAAGTGACACATAACATATAATTATATGTTAGTCGCTCAGTCGTGTCCAACTTTTTGCGACCCCACAGTCAGTTCATGGAATTCTCCAGGCAAGAATACTGAAGTGGGTTACAATTCCCTTCTCCAGGGATCTTCCTGACTAGGGGATCAAACCCTAGGTCTCCTGCATTGCAGGCAGATACTTTACCATCTGAACTACCAAGGAAGCCTTTATAATTATATACTGAACTTCAAACTTGTGCTAATATACAACTGGGTGAGGCTTCCTTGGTGTCTTAGATAGTAAAGAATCTGCCTGCAATGTGCGAGACCTGGGTTCAGTCTCTGGGTTGGGCATGGCAACCCACTCCAGTATTCCTGCTTGTAGAATCCCCGTAGACAGAGGGGGCTGCCAGGCTACAGTCCATGGGGCCACAAAGAGCTGGACATGACTAAGCGACTAAGCACAGTACAAGCAGATGATGTGAGATGAATCTCTTACTCCTTTTCCTTTAGCTATTTATATTCTAAGAATACAACCAATCTGAGTGGGTGAAATGGTAGAGCAGACCCTGGAAAGAGGGGATAGCAAGTGCTGTGTGTGGGGTCAGGATGAACTTGCCAGGCTCAAGCTCCCAGGTTGGAGTACTGGGATCACAGGGACCAAAGGGTCTCAAAGAACCTTTACGATCTGGGTAGGAATCAGGACCCAGGATACGTGTGAGCAGCAGTGAGCTGCTCTTCTATAGCCTTAAAGGAGCAGGCTATTTCCATTGTGTAGTTGAAGGATGCAGTGAGGCCCTGCCTTGCCAGTGAACAAGGGCACAGAAATACCTGAGGGTAGCAAACCAGGGTGCAGGACAGAGTGGTTCTGATGCCACTCAGGCAGTTCTCTACAGAAGGCACCCTTGGGTGGAAACAAGAGCCCTGGACATGGGGATCAAGGAAACCAATTCAAGTTTATAGTTACTTTGAATGAACTGTTTCTTCCTGTAAGCCTCGGTTTCTTAACAGAGAAAAGAGTAACTCCCATTTTTATTGGAAGTATCTATTAGAACAGATATGAAGTGCTTTATAAACAAACAGAAAAGCTATATGAATGGAAGAGGTTATTACTATCCCTCCTGTTTGCTCCAAGAATCACAAACCATCTAAGCAGGAAGGGCTATTGCAAATATAAGGGAACTGAGGCCCAGAGAGGGAAGGTAACCCACCCAAAGTCACACAACTAACCAGGGCCTCGAAATAGCACACTTCTGAAGGTGTTAGGAGTGGCAGCTGCCTTTAGTCCCTGTGGAGAACAGTACATCCAGGAGGCAACGGGAACCGTATTCAATTTTACCTTGAGGTTCACTATTGGAAGGCTGTATCTCTCTGCTTTCCTTACAACTGTGGAGAGATCTTGCAAATGGGAGGATAAGAATGCTCGGTAGGTGGACAACAGTCCTGCAGCCCTGGCCTGCTGGAAGCACTGGAAATCAGCTCGAATGTCCCCAGAAAATGGCGTGTTCAGAGCAACCAAGTGTAGCTGCACAAAGTGAGAGAAAAGACAATGCAGTTGGAGGATGGATAGCAAACTCCAACTCCCATAACCATCACACGTTCCTAATAAGACCCTCAACTTGCTGCATTGGAAGGCACGCTAGAGGTCACCTTATTCCACCTCTGTCTGACACTGGATTCCCAGCCCAGGTGTGACCATCTCCAGTGAAGGAGAGCCCAGGCCTCCTAAAGCAGTCTGACTCAGCAATCTGAACCGCTCTAACTAGTAGACATTTCTTAAGAAATGTACGAGAAAAATAAACTAAAGCACTTCAGAGATCTGAACTCAGCCTGCAGGCAGGCCATCTGTTGGAGACTTCTGGGCCTGCCCGTCACTGAGTTTCTAGGAGGTGTTTAAGCTGGCTTTGGTCCTAGATCTCAGAGGTGTATCAAACTATCTGTCTCCTGCCCTTTCTTCCACCTCCTGAGTAGGTCTGGGGGACCAGAGGAAAAAGACCTTGGAAGGAGAAGGTAGTGACATTTATTATGAAGACTGTTGGGATAGACTCTTAGAAACCAGGGGTCATACAATAATTCTAGCCTCACATTCCTGACTCTTGGTCAGTAGCCCAAATAAAAGCCATTCCATAATCTTCTTCCTCCACACTCTCCCTCCCCAAACCCAGCCTTCTTTCCCAGCCCTTTCTGCTGTAGCCTCTGAATTACATTTCATAATCAAGGAGCAGTCATCACGCTCCTCAACCACATGTCTGAAGTAACTTTTACCTCGTTAGCATAGAGCTGGGGAAGCACAGAGCTGGTGCGGGACGTGGGCCCAAGTCTCCAGGAAAGAAAAATAGCTTAAACCCATCTTCCTCTTCTTATATGTCTGAACACCGTGGCACGTGAGGGAAGAGGCCCTACGGTCTCATCACCCTCCAGCCACCGTGCCTCTGGGGACTACACCCAAGGGCAGTCACGAGAGGCCTGGATAGAAAGAGCTTTCCTAGGGGACGCCTAGGAAAGGGGCAGTGGTGAGAGGGGGCTTCCCTGCCACACCTCTGACCTCATCAGGACCACTTCTTCCTCTTTAAGGAGATGCAGAAAAAGGTCTGGAACCATGGCTGCTTCTGAATGGTGGGACTGGGGGCTTTTGTGTTCTCATGTTTCTGTATCTTTAACTGCTGGAACACTTCTATAATGAATAGCTATCATTTTTATGAAGACCATGACATTTCAACAATCAAATGCTAAAATAGTTATTTTGTGGATAGTTATAGTTTTGTAAAATTATAAGTGACTATTTTCTTCTCCATTCTATTTGTTCATTGTCTGCACTTTCTAAAATGGATATGTATTACTTCAGAATTTATAATACACTATTTCAAACCTTTTTGTAGCTACTGCCCTTATGTCTCCCCGCGTAGCTAAGCTTTTTGAAGGTTTACCTATAGTTGCTTCTCTGTTTCCTCACCCCCCACCTACTCTGCCACCACCTGGGATCTCGTTGGAGTCCCTCCATGCTACGGAAATGCTTTTCCCTAGTTTGTCAATTTGAACAACACCTTTTAGCTCTTTCCATGGGCCTCCTGGCAGCACTTGACACTGTTGGCTTCTACCTTGCTTGGCATTCTTTCCTCTGGCAATAGCTTCTCAGCTTCCTTCTCGTGTTTCTCCAGTCAGTGCATTTTATTTTTGCTCCTCACAATCCTCACCACATAGATTCTCTTTTAGGAATCCTTCCATCCCCAACGCAACGGCCATGGCTTTACTGAAGTCTCCTAAGTCAGCATTTCCAGACTAGACCCACCGCAGGGTTGCAGACTTTCTGATGCTGCTTCCTTCTGGGGGTCTCCACTCAGGTATCCTACAGGTACTGCAGACTCACCATGCCCCCCAGGATCTCCTGCTGGGCAGAGGGCAGCACCACAGGAGATGTGTTCCCAGTGCCCGCCAAGTTGACGCCTTGTGCTCTGAAGAGTGTCCCCACAATACTTGCTAAAGAGTCGCCTTAGGCCATTCAGTTTCATTCTCTTGGCTGCTCTCGATTTGGCTGGGAGGGAGTCTGAGCCATGTGGACTGCCTCTCCCAAGACTCTGAATTGAGCCAGGTGGTACTGGGCTCTGCAGCTGTAAGATCACATAGCACTGGGGCCAGGATCAGTGCCATGGCAACCCTAAGCTGTGTGCAAGTTTTGCAGATGTAACCTATGTCTGTGTCCTGGGGTGGGGTAGAGAGGAGGCAGGAGGAAAGACCTTTGCAGAGGCTGGTCTGTAGAGATGGTGGATCAACAGAGACAAGAGTCCACAGGCCTTGTTGTATTTCCTGCAACTGAGTTTCCGGCAATGATCTAAACAAACTGCATACCACGCACGGGGCCTGGCACATGGTAGACACACTTTCGGCATTTGTAGAGTAAATGCATGAATCATACTTACTGCAGGTCTGTCGTAATTGACATTTGAAATAGATGTCAGTGAAAGTTGAGGCTGATGAGGCTGTTCGGTAAAAAAAAGAAAACAAAGAGTCCTGAACATACATTCACTCTGTTCTTTACTGTACATTAAGGTACAAGTGCACTGTTTCTTAAAAAGCTGTCTTAAACAGTTTGTCATGGTCTTTGGACCACACTTAACTGAAGAATTTCATGCATGAACCAAAAATGATCCTCAGAAAGGGAGCAATATTCTCAAGGCTTTTTAGAAAGAGCACTGAACCAAAAAGCAGAATTCCCATGTTTTATAAACAACTCATTCACTTCATAGAGCAAGGCACCCCTTCAGAGCCTCAGTTTCCTCACGTGCAAAGTGGGAATAATAGTACCTACCTGAAAAGATAGCTGTAAGGTTAAAACAGTGGACAATGCAAGTTGTTAATGTTCTAATCAGGTAAGGAAGTCTCAGCATCAAATATTAAAGGGTTCTTCTAGATTGCTTATGCCAACCATGTTTTCACAGATCAGTAAACTGATGCCAAGAGAAGGGGAGTCCCTTGCCCAAGAGGATTCAGCTGTGACACAGGAATGGCAGGTCTCCAGCCTCTGGGTCCAGCTCCACCTCCCATCCCTATCCGCCCCACCCCCCCGCCTGCTCTGCCATCCAGTGTGAGAACGTTCTTTTGGCACTTGGNGACCACTTCTTCCTCTTTAAGGAGATGCAGAAAAAGGTCTGGAACCATGGCTGCTTCTGAATGGTGGGACTGGGGGCTTTTGTGTTCTCATGTTTCTGTATCTTTAACTGCTGGAACACTTCTATAATGAATAGCTATCATTTTTATGAAGACCATGACATTTCAACAATCAAATGCTAAAATAGTTATTTTGTGGATAGTTATAGTTTTGTAAAATTATAAGTGACTATTTTCTTCTCCATTCTATTTGTTCATTGTCTGCACTTTCTAAAATGGATATGTATTACTTCAGAATTTATAATACACTATTTCAAACCTTTTTGTAGCTACTGCCCTTATGTCTCCCCGCGTAGCTAAGCTTTTTGAAGGTTTACCTATAGTTGCTTCTCTGTTTCCTCACCCCCCACCTACTCTGCCACCACCTGGGATCTCGTTGGAGTCCCTCCATGCTACGGAAATGCTTTTCCCTAGTTTGTCAATTTGAACAACACCTTTTAGCTCTTTCCATGGGCCTCCTGGCAGCACTTGACACTGTTGGCTTCTACCTTGCTTGGCATTCTTTCCTCTGGCAATAGCTTCTCAGCTTCCTTCTCGTGTTTCTCCAGTCAGTGCATTTTATTTTTGCTCCTCACAATCCTCACCACATAGATTCTCTTTTAGGAATCCTTCCATCCCCAACGCAACGGCCATGGCTTTACTGAAGTCTCCTAAGTCAGCATTTCCAGACTAGACCCACCGCAGGGTTGCAGACTTTCTGATGCTGCTTCCTTCTGGGGGTCTCCACTCAGGTATCCTACAGGTACTGCAGACTCACCATGCCCCCCAGGATCTCCTGCTGGGCAGAGGGCAGCACCACAGGAGATGTGTTCCCAGTGCCCGCCAAGTTGACGCCTTGTGCTCTGAAGAGTGTCCCCACAATACTTGCTAAAGAGTCGCCTTAGGCCATTCAGTTTCATTCTCTTGGCTGCTCTCGATTTGGCTGGGAGGGAGTCTGAGCCATGTGGACTGCCTCTCCCAAGACTCTGAATTGAGCCAGGTGGTACTGGGCTCTGCAGCTGTAAGATCACATAGCACTGGGGCCAGGATCAGTGCCATGGCAACCCTAAGCTGTGTGCAAGTTTTGCAGATGTAACCTATGTCTGTGTCCTGGGGTGGGGTAGAGAGGAGGCAGGAGGAAAGACCTTTGCAGAGGCTGGTCTGTAGAGATGGTGGATCAACAGAGACAAGAGTCCACAGGCCTTGTTGTATTTCCTGCAACTGAGTTTCCGGCAATGATCTAAACAAACTGCATACCATGCACGGGGCCTGGCACATGGTAGACACACTTTCGGCATTTGTAGAGTAAATGCATGAATCATACTTACTGCAGGTCTGTCGTAATTGACATTTGAAATAGATGTCAGTGAAAGTTGAGGCTGATGAGGCTGTTCGGTAAAAAAAAGAAAACAAAGAGTCCTGAACATACATTCACTCTGTTCTTTACTGTACATTAAGGTACAAGTGCACTGTTTCTTAAAAAGCTGTCTTAAACAGTTTGTCATGGTCTTTGGACCACACTTAACTGAAGAATTTCATGCATGAACGAAAAATGATCCTCAGAAAGGGAGCAATATTCTCAAGGCTTTTTAGAAAGAGCACTGAACCAAAAAGCAGAATTCCCATGTTTTATAAACAACTCATTCACTTCATAGAGCAAGGCACCCCTTCAGAGCCTCAGTTTCCTCACGTGCAAAGTGGGAATAATAGTACCTACCTGAAAGGATAGCTGTAAGGTTAAAACAGTGGACAATGCAAGTTGTTAATGTTCTAATCAGGTAAGGAAGTCTCAGCATCAAATATTAAAGGGTTCTTCTAGATTGCTTATGCCAACCATGTTTTCACAGATCAGTAAACTGATGCCAAGAGAAGGGGAGTCCCTTGCCCAAGAGGATTCAGCTGTGACACAGGAATGGCAGGTCTCCAGCCTCTGGGTCCAGCTCCACCTCCCATCCCTATCCGCCCCACCCCCCCGCCTGCTCTGCCATCCAGTGTGAGAACGTTCTTTTGGCACTTGGTAATTTCTGGGCTTCTGCCAGATAGTGAACCCGGCAGGGCTAGCTGTCCAGAGTCAGAGAGCTTGATACTGGATGCCAAGGGGATTCAGTCAGTGCTGATGAATGAAGGAGCTAGAAGTAAGGTGGGGAGAGGACTCACATTGCTGGAAAGCGCAGGGGGAGGAGGGCTGTCATCCGGAATGGGAATCAGTTCTCCCAGCTTTAAGGAAAAGAGGATGTTGAAAATGAAACATCAACTGGAAACTGTTTGTGCATTTTCAAATCAGAAAATGGCATTTATAGGAGCAGACTGTGATTTTTAGAGGGTACTTGGAGGCAGTCTGTTAAAAGGAGTTTAAGAATTACCTGTAATTTTTTCCAACCATCTCTGACCCGAATGAAAAACTCAGTGCTGTCCTTCAAGTAGATGAATGTCCCTTCTATGACCAAATGTGCTTTCTGTAGCATGTCATCCATGTTGCTAAACGTTGTAACCTGTTAAGTAATTTTAAATACCAAACACCGCATTTACCATTAGAGCGATGGCACGATTTGAAAGCCCAGCCTCTTTGTAAAGTCAAATATGAGCCATCCTCTCACAGTCAATAGAAAGGTTATTGTACCACAGAGAGATATATAATTTCATCAATAACCAAAGGACTTGCCTTTTGATCAAACAAAAACATTCATTACCTTGAAACATAAATCTCATTTACAATAAAAAAAATTAAGCAAAGAAGATAATATCCTGTGAGCTTGAAGACATTTAAAAACTGTCAGCAGAGCTGGCTCTGTTGGGCTTTGGTACTGGGAAAAGCATGGGTGGGTTTTGCAGCTTCCATTCACATGAGTCGCGCCACGGCACAGACATTGTTACATGTGTTCTGTTAGCTCCTGCTGCTCCTTACAGGGTTTCAGAACTGTTTTCATTTGGATTAGGAAATATAAACAAGAGAGTGACTCTACCTAGGTCCTGAACCTTTTGTTCGGCCTGGCTGAGTAGTTCCAATAATAAATACATAGAAGAAAATAGGGGTCTATAATTTCTCTGTCTAGACAATTGCCAAAGGTTAGAAAATCATCTTGGCCTCTCTAGGGACAGACATAAAAGCAGGAAAAATCTATCAAGAAGTATCAAGTCTCAGAGAAATATCAGACAAGGAAACTCATCAGAACTGTTTTCATTTGGATTAGGAAATATAAACAAGAGAGTGACTCTACCTAGGTCCTGAACCTTTTGTTCGGCCTGGCTGAGTAGTTCCAATAATAAATACATAGAAGAAAATAGGGGTCTATAATTTCTCTGTCTAGACAATTGCCAAAGGTTAGAAAATCATCTTGGCCTCTCTAGGGACAGACATAAAAGCAGGAAAAATCTATCAAGAAGTATCAAGTCTCAGAGAAATATCAGACAAGGAAACTCTTACTTTTCAACTGAGAAAGATTATAAAAACTTAATTTTTGCCTAGCTTTGAAGATAATGACTTTGTGCATTTAAATGACCCAGACATCCCCCAAAGGCACCAAATATCAAAATTTCATCAACTGTTGGACAGTTTTTCATCTGGCAGCCCAAATTTCCAGCTAAAATCTATCAAAGACCAATGTACACTGCTAGGACTCCTGACATCCTAATGAGGCATTTGTTCCTCTTTCTGTGCATCACAATAGTCTTTGTGTGCCATACAGAGTAAGGCGATCCACAGCGTAATGAAGGTACAAGAGACCTTCTTCAGTAAAATGGAGAATGCTGCATTACCCAGGGGAAATGTGACAGCACAGGGTCACCTATATTGTTGTTTACACTCTTGTGCTTGTGTTTTTTGATGTAATACACTTGGCTCTTGTGGAACCTAAATCATAAATGATTTTGTCATCTGTATCTTTTTACTAAGTCATCCAAAAAGTATAGTAATATCCTGTTTGTGAAATTATACCAATTCTGTTGTCATGGAGGCCCAACTCCAACAGAGAAAGGTGTGCCAGCCCCTAAACACTGCAGCCACAGTTCTAAACAAACTCATCCAAAGCAGAAGGATGAAGACTCCCTAATGATAATACTGACCAGGCTCCTGGATCCGGGAAGCCCTGGTTGTCCGGGAGGGCCAGGTGGGCCTGGAAGGGCCACAGCTAAGATAAAACAGGAAAGAGAAGTTACAGAAAAGCACACTGTCTGCAAAATGCCTCTGATGTTAGCTGATTACTGAGAGAGTGTTCACCACCTTACTCACAATGTTTGCAATTGCAAACATTCCACCTTGTAACCGAATCTTAGGAGCTCTGTGCCCAGCTTATGACTCAGCCACATTTGGCTGGCTTAGGGGAGAGCTGAGATTCTTAACTGTAGCCCTGAATGAAGTCATGCCTAAGACTTTCCAGTTTTGTAAGTGAATACATTTCTTTTGTTTCTGCTGTTTGTATAAGTCAGTCTGAGTTTTCTGTCACTTGCATCCCCAAATGCCCTGATTCATACAACTTACTTGTCCCAAGAAACAAACAGGTAATTACTGAACAGAGGAAGAAGATTCAGAAAAAAGAAAAGGTGCCAAGCTACAGGAGGGGAGGGGAGGGCAGTGGGAGGGCCCTTGCCTTCCAGCCAGAAGACTGAAGACCCTGGTTTGTCGATTCTCAGCTGTGTGAGCTTGGGGAAGTAACAAGCTCTCTGACCCCAGCTTCATCAGTGAAATATAAACAGATATTTCTTCTTCACTAGCCTATGTTGAGAACTGAGAAAAACATAAACTAGGAATGTGCTTTGCAAACTGTATAGTATCCAACCAGAGATTCTTAGCTTTTGAAAAGTCAAAGTGCCCTTAAAAATAAGATCAAGGCCCTCTCCCCTAGGATAGAGATACACACACACACACTTTTCTACTTAGAATGTTAGTGGGATGATAGCTCTCTGAGGCACATCCTTGAAATTCCTAGGAGTTTATGATTCCCAAATGAATAGCCCTTACTTTAGGCAAACACAAATATCATTACAGCTATTTTATTGTTCTCTTTCTATCTTTCTAACCTCCTGTCTCCCCTCAAAATCTGCAAAACTCTTGGCAGGGTTAAGGGTATTTGTACAAGTCCCAGTAAAACTTGGGGCTTCCCATGTGTCGCTAGTGGTAAAGAATCCACTTGCCAATGCAGAAGTAAGAGACGCAGGTTCAGTTCATCCCTGGGTCGGGAAGATCCCTTAGAGGAGGGCATGGCAATCCACTCCAGTATTCTTGCCTGGAGAATCCCCATGGACAGGGAAGCCTGGCGGGTTACAGTCCATGGGGTTGCAAAGTCAGACACAACTGAAGCGACTTAATACAGCACAGTAAAACTACTGCATGAGATTTTTCAGGCTGTGCACATAAGCCTGCAGTTCTGACATACGACCTGAATATTCACACACAGGTGGTGAATGTCTCTAGTGGAAAGAGGGTCTGAGGACTTGTATTGGGACCCCAGCCATGCCTCTTCCTAGAATCTGTGACCTTGAGTTAAGTCTCTTAACCTCTCTGAGCTTTGATGCCTTCATCCATAAAATGAGTTTTATAATCTTATCCATTTCATCTTCCTCCTGGGGTTGCTGTGAAGATGAAATGGGATAATGGATAAGGGAGTGTTTTGTAAACTGTGAACCATCATATATTGTGTGAAGGGTAGTTCTTTCCAATGGAGCAAGGAGTCCTGGGGCCCCCAGTTTAGGGCTACTGTGGACGACAGAGTCTCTGCATCCTGCACTCACCCTGCAATGTCCCTCCACCTCTTGCAGTTCCCTTCTATCCCTCAAGGCTGTATGGGCACCTGTGGGACCAGCATCCCTACCTGCTCCTGAGAGCTTCCCCTTCATCTCTATGACCATTCAGGTCCAGAAGAAGCTGCCACGTTCTCGTGTGGTCCCACCTCCTGGCCACAGGTGACTGCTCCAAGGTTGGGCACCTGGCCCAGGACAGGTCAGGCAGAATCTGTCCCCAGAACATCCCTATGCCAAGGCTTTTCAAATGGAAACTGAGAAAGAAGGCCAAGATTTGTAGATGACAGTGGAAGCTGTAGGGTGTTGGTATTTCCCACCATGCAGAGGATGTGGTCTGTGGTGAAGAAGCATGAAGCTGCACTCAGAGAGAAGCTTAGCAACAGACAGCAACAGGCGGAGAATCCTCACAGGGACCGAATCCCTGGTTCTGGCTATATCTGAAGTCTCACTGCGTGCCAGCCCCTCCCACATGCTGACTGCTCACCCTCCTCACATGCAGTGAGCTTCCCTGCTACTTGAACTGGCCTGAGTTCCATTTCTGTCGCTTGCCCCAAAGTCATCTCCTGTGTAAAGTCCTCCCAGATGCCCCAGACACTGTAGGTCTCGTCCCAGCTGTGCTCCCGCCACACCTGGCTCATGCCGGCCCAAACAACAAAAAACGAGGCATTCATGCTATTACTGCCACTACTGTTATTCTCCTCCATGGGCATAGCGGAAAGAATGTAGGCTTCAGAGTTACTCTGACCTGGGTCCTGATCTGGGCCCTAATCTGGTGCCACTTATTGGCTATGTGACCTTAGAAAGGTTCCTAAACATCTCTGGGCCTCACTTTCCTCATCTATAAAATGGGGATGCTAATACTTTCCTTGAAAGGCTTTGTAGGAATCCATAAAATAATGTAGGAGAGTGACTAGCAGATGGCCTGGCACTTGGTAAGTATTCAATAAATGGAGATTTTCTTCTATTTCACACATTTTTCATTTGAGGAAGTGAGGTACCAAGGGGTAAAAAAATTTTTTCCATAGAGGATTAGAATCAGTACTGGTCCTCAAGTCCCTTAAAGCCCAGGCATTGACAAAGCAGCCAAGAAGTTCACACCCACACACGAAAAGATGTCCAACATTATCAGTCTTTAGGGAAATGCAAACCAAAGCCACGATGAGATATTATGTCACAAGAATGAATGATGGCTAGAATAAAAAAGATATAATAATAACAAATGATG
>SJYX01000402.1:93198-137839 GCA_006410675.1 Oreotragus oreotragus | reverse complement strand
TCCTAGGTATAAGCCCAAGAGAACTGAAGACATCAGTTCAGTTCATTTCAGTCGCTCAGTCGTGTCCTACTCTTTGCGACCCCATGAATCACAGCACGGCAGGCCTCCCTGTCCATATGTTTACACAAAAACCTGTATATAAATGCTCACAGCAGCACTACACAAAATAGCCAAAAAGTGGAAACAACTCAAATGTCCATGACCTGATGACTGAATAAACAAAATGATACATGCGACACATGGGGGAGCTCTGAAAACATTATGGTAAGTGAAAGAAGCCAAAGGCCACATACTGTGTGACTCCACTGATATGAATGCCTAGAACAGGCAAATCCAGAGAGACAGAAAGTAGATTAGTGGTTTCCAAGATCAGGGAAAGATCAAGGTTTGAAAAGAGGAGTGACTAATTGGTACAGGATTTCTATCAGGTGATGAAAATGTCCTGGAGTTAGGGAGAGGCGAAGGCTGCAAACCTTGTGAACACATTAAAAACCATTCAGTTGTCCACTTCAGTGAGTGAATTCTTTGGCATGCAAATGACATCTCAGTTTAAAACAAAAGAAAAGAACGGAGGCTCAGTCCAGGAAACAGCCTCTGTCAGACAGTTTGGCTCCAACATGCCACCCAGAAGTGGCGACTCACAGTACTGACCTGCTCCTAGGATAGCTGGGGGTCCTGGGGGTCCCGGGGGTCCTGGTGGCCCAGGGGAACCAGGTCTCCCAAAGCCAGGCGGCCCAGGCAGGCCAGGAGCACCTGGGGGTCCCTGGGGCCCGACAGCGGCCTCCCCTTTCTGGCCCTGTCAGGTACATGGCAACAGAGAGAAAGCACTGTTAGTCACTAGAAGCCTGGTCCTGTCAGGATACTGGTAAGTCAGTGAACTCCCGCTATTGTTATCTTCGTCCTCGAGCCTGGGCGCAAGCTAGGTGGTGGAAGACTTAAAGAGCGGTGGCCTAGTTGTTGTGTTGAGTGACAGGAGAGAAGCCCAGGAAGCCCTGGACTTACAGGGTCCACTGGAGGTCATCTAGTTCAGCCTTGGCATCTCACAGACGGAGAAACAGAGGCCCAGGAAAGGGTAGGGCTTGGCCAAGGTCTCAGAGCAAACTGGCAGCAGAGCTTGGAGGAGAATCCTGGCCTCCTGGCTTGCTTTGTCTTGCTCATGCCGAGTTCCAGGCCTCTGAGGGTCAATGATCTTGTCATAATCTCATTGGAGACATAAACTGAATTTCTTTCTTGTGACCTGGAGAAGCTTCTCGTCCTTAGAAGACCAAGCTGACGTAGGGGCTCCTTGTTAGATGGACTTCCAGAAGAATCAAATAGCCACTCTAAAAATATCTTCCTCACCTTTGCTTTTGCCCCTATTATCTGATGTGTCTACCATTAACAACTCTTTGCATTGAGTGAATTTTCCACCACTGGTGTGAATAAGGCAATGCAGTGGGTGACACGGAAGCTCCCTGCATGCACATGGCCTCGGCTAGCTCCCTTTCCTCCGTGGCCTCAGCCAGGATCCCCACCAGTTAGCAAGTTTCGGGGAGAGAGCCTGACACCCAAGGCCTGCCTCTAGCCTGTGACTGGCCCTTGCTTCCAGCTGCCTAGTCTCACTGAGAGGCTTCCAGGAACTCCAGGATTCAGTGAGGAAAGGGACTTGGAGGGGTCACTACTCACCACCAGACCCGGGCTTCCCGGCAGGCCCGGTGGCCCTGACATGGAGAAGCCAGAGAAGCCACTCTTAGAGTCTCCTTTTCCTCCTTTGATTCCCCTGTCTCCATTCTCCCCCTGGAAGATCATTCAGAGAACATTCAGGAAGAGTCAGATGAGCCAGTCTCTGACACAAGCCTGAGAACTTGGAAACACAGGCCACAAGTTCAGAAAAGCTCACCTTCAAGCTGTTCAGAAAGTGCCTCAGGTAAGCTGGATCCACAGGAGGGCCTGAAAAAGAAATACTTTCTAAAATTTGCCATCAGTCTCAGAAATTCAAACACCAAAGCGTCTAGGAACATGATGAGTGCCTAGCCGAAATGAGCTCATATTGGTTTAGCTGGTAGAGGGGACACAGCTTGGAAATGAGCCCCAGTCCAGGCTCTGTGACCCTGTGTGATCTTAGGCTCTTCCCTGGTCCCCTCTGGGGCTCGTTCTGCATATGAAGCTGGAATGATGGGAACTTCTGGTTTCTCCTGACAATGTTCCATCTTGAACATGCATCACCCATGAGTGGGTCTCTCTGGAATTTCATGGAGCTTGCAGGCAGGGTCGGGGAAGGCAATGGCACCCTACCCCAGTACTCTTGCCTGGAAAATCCAATGGACGGAGGAGCCTGGTGGGCTGCAGTCCATGGGGTCGCTACCAGTCGGACAGACTGAGCGACTTCACTTTCACTTTTCTCTTTCATGCATTGGAGAAGGAAATGGCAACCCACTCCAGTATTCTTGCCTGGAGAATCCCAGGGATGGGGGAGCCTGGTGGGCTGCCGTCTGTGGGGTCACACAGAGTCGGACACGACTGAAGCGACTTAGCAGCAGCAGCAGCAGCAGGCAGGGTGGTAATGTAATTAGCCTCACTTACTGGCTCTGTTGGCTTTCTCAAGAACAAAAATAAAGGGCAATAGCCAGAACAAGAGTTGGGATACCTGGTGGTCCCTGGGGCCCCTGGTCGCCTTTTTCTCCTTTTGAGCCTGGAAGGCCCCAGGATCCTTTTTCTCCTTTAACACCTGCCACCAAATACACACATATTAAAAAAAAAAAAAAAAGATAGTGGAAAAACACCTTCATTCTATATAAGACATTTTTGAGACAGGTTTTGAAATGGAGCCTCTTAAGTCCAATCAACAAACAAAAGCTTATTGAGGGTATAAAATCCTTTGCTGTAAGAAGGAGAGGCAGAGGTAGATGCAGTAGACACAATTCCTGACCTTGGGAAGCTCTCAGGGAGACAGTCACAGTCAGGGTAGCACCAGGCAGGATGGAATAAGTACCATCATCAAGGTGCCAGCAGTGCATCATGGGAGCACAGCAGAGGCTACAATGAGCTCTCTTGGATGGCCTCATGCACGTGGACTGAGACTCAACACCAAGTCAAGCACTCAGTCCCATATCACCTAAGCCTGGGCAACACAGCAGTGTAAGGGGAAGGGACGAATGTCCCAGGAGTGCCGCAGAGGACAGTTAAGGGTGGTAAGTATTTCACTCACAGTTGGAAGAATGCCAACAGTGCCACATCCCACTTCCCAGAGGACTTATGAGAAGCACTGTTTCTGCAGAATCATCCTTAGAGCTTCCCTTCTCCCCCAGCTCTTTATCTTGAAGACGGGCTCAGAGGGAGCCTCTTGGGAGTGCAGAGTTTGGAAATGGAGGCAGTGCCCTTTCCCCACCTGGATAAGCAGGTGGACACTAGAGCTTTGAACTCCTCGTTCCTGAGAGAGACTGACCAATGTGTACCCACACACAGGGGGTCCGACAAAACAAATCCAGCTCCACCTGCTCCTCCCCAAGGTCAACTTGGCACCAGAGGAAGGGAGAACCTTGAATTAGATCTGAACAAGAAGTCTGACAACATCCTGGATTTTGTAACCAAATGTGACAAAAAACCCGTGACGCTAGATAACATCAGGGAGACGGCCACCTGGGTGACAGAGCTGAGCCAGAGGTCAGTATCAGGGGGAAAAAATGGGCCTGTCCCTGTTTAAACTGCAAGTGTCCAGACTTCTCAATCAAAACAGGCACACATGGTGTGACAGTGTATGGGGACAGAGGCCCAGAGTCACTGCTCGCCTGCGGCTCCTGTCTCCTGGCCTACCTCCTGTCTGATGAGTGGTAGATAAGCTCCCACCAGCCACAAACATGCTGAAGTTTAAGAACTGCTCAGAGCCAGTGTGTCTCACAACACACTGTGTGTATATACACCTCAGAGGAAGCTTGTGAAAATGCAGCTTCTGACCCAGCAGGTCTGTGATGAAGCCCAAGGGTCCACATTCCTAACAAGCTCCAGGAGTGCTGATGCTGCTGGTCCAGGAACACTCTCAGGCAAAGGGCTTCTGAGTTGCCAGGGCCTCCCTGCCTTAGCTCTTGGTATACTGCACTGTACTGACTTTTTAAATGGTTTCACCCAGCAGAGTCTAAGGGCCTGGGTGGCAAGAAGAGCATGGGATCCATCTGTCTCAGCCCAGTGAATGGGATGGCACCAGGCGAGGAGAAGCTATCAGTGGATGCATTATGAACAAGCTAACACACGAATGGAAAAATGGAGTGCTGGCTACTAGCCAGGAGGCTCAGACAAGATGCATAAAATAGGCAGCTGGGTGACGCAAGCAAACAGAGGTGCCCTTGGTTCAGCCTTGGTTCAACTACCACCCCTCCCACAGTGCAGTCAGACTTTTCAGAGCACCTAGTTTACGCCCAAAACTGGGCAAACGGAAACCACCTCTGCAGACATACGAGGGTCAGGAAACATCCCAGAGAAACATAAGGTGAAGACAGGAGTGTGTACCATGAAAAGTGATGAGTTCTGAATTTCCAGAATATGTGGTACCAACCTAGAGAGAGATAGAGAAAGCCAAGGTCATATACTGTAAACCCTGTTCTGATTTTTGTATGCACAGGGAGCTAGTCCCCTGTCCCAGGGGCAAGGGGCAAGGTCATGGATTTAGGTCTGCCCTGGATATTGGAGCTCCCAAAAGCCCTGAGCTCCCCAGTGCTCCTCAATGCAAAGCATCTCAGGCCTTCAACTGGCAGGTGAAGGGGTGTGGGGGAGGTACATCGTGTAGCTGAGCCAAGGTGAGATCTATGGGCTGAACAACTCTGCAAAGGGAAAGATAAGTCATGGCAATGTTGATCTGGCCAACCATGAGCATTCGTGGCCTCCTTTCTGATCAGTTAGGACTGACTCATATGAGAGGTTGAGCGATGGTAAGTGATGTACTCAAGTCATGAACCTGGGACAGCCGTTAGCTTTGCTACCATGTGTAATCAAAGAGGAGCACCCAGAACAGGAGCTGATGGTGGTAATTAATAAAGAGGCGTTATCATTAGATTGGGGCACTCCTCGACTTCCCATTAAGTGCCAGAGGTCTGGAGTCCAAGCTGCTCAAGATAATAATCCTTCACCGTTCATCCCGTTTCCTGCATTTCTTTCTTTTTCTTTAATAACAGAGCTATCTGCCATCTTCCTTTTATAAGCCCACCTCCAGCTTTTTCCCAGATCCCTCTGATCCCAGATCCTTGGAGGGTCACAAGCTGCTCTGGTGTCAACAACAGAAGATGTGGGAAAGGGACAGTAATCTTCCAGGAAAAACATTTCTAAGTTAAGGACAAAGGCAACAGTGCCAAGCAGGTATCTCACAGCTGTGCTGATGAAGTTCCTCCACTCTAGGAGTGAGCTGTTCATTGTTATGGTATTAGAAAGGGGATGAGATGAGAAGAAGCCCGTGAAATGCTGGATGTAAGAGGAAGCATTTCTTATTCAACTGTCCATTTTGAGAGCTGGTCAAGAAACATCCACACTCAAGCCTGCATGGTGTCCAACCAGGCAACATGAAATCAAAATCAAATGCTCTTAGCTCATCTCTGGCTTTTTTAAAGTAACATCATGACCCCCAAAGGCCATGGTCATTGCAAAGGATCCTAGCATCAGTTCAGTTCAGTCGCTCAGTTGTGTCCGACTCTTTGCGACCCCATGAATCGCAGCACGCCAGGCCTCCCTGTCCATCATCAACTCCCGGAGTTCACTCAGACTCACGCCCATCGAATCAGTGATGCCATCCAGCCATCTCATCCTCTGTCATCCCCTTCTCCTCCTGCCCTCAATCCCTCCCAGCATCACAGTCTTTTCCAATGAGTCAACTCTTCGCATGAGGTAGACAAAATACTGGAGTTTCAGGTTCAGCATCAGTCCTTCCAATGAACACCCAGGGCTGATCTCCTTTAGAATGGACGGGTTGGATCTCCTTGCAGTCCAAGGGACTCTCAAGAGTCTTCTCCAACACCACAGTTCAAAAGCATCTATTCTTCAGCGCTCAGCTTTCTTCACAGTCCAAATCTCACATCCATAGGTCACAGTCATTGCAGTAGCATTCTACAATACTCGAGTTTTCCAAGTTCTGTCCCAAGATCAGTCCATTTGAAGCCTGATATCATGTTTGTTGGGAGGGGCTTTGGGCACCAACTCATAGAGAGACCTTGCCTCTCTAGGCTATGATTCCATGTCTATGGTGGGAGGCAGCCATCTCTCAGATCACCTTACACAGGTAGGTCCCTATACAGGTGGGTCCCATCCTCTGCCTTCAAGACCAGAGTTCCCAGGCCCGGAGTTGCAGAATTGATTGTTTCAAAGTTTAGACGTAGACAGATGTCTGGGCAAACACTCAGTCAAGCTGTGTCATTTTAAAGCCCTTGACCCAAGTCTCATCACCACCCTTACAGACATCAATTAAGAACCCGCTTCAAAGAACCTTTCTAAATTGCAATTTGCAGGCTCCCGAGAACAGAGGCCACGCCTGTCTAGTTCACCGCTGCAGTTCTAGGGCCTCACGTGTACTTGGCATTCGTAAATATTTGATGAATACTTGCTGAGTGAACGATTATGTTCAGTGACTAATCCCTGTGCATGGGGAGAGGCCCACCCTCCCTGCGTTTCCCCACAAAAACTAGACCCTCCTCACATGGGTGAGGCCTCAGGGACAGGGCACTGACCAGTGAGGTGAACAGGCATGTGCCTGACCCCTTGGGGTACCAAGGGGTGCCAGGGGACCTGAGTGATGGCCCAGCTGTGTCCTTCCCAGCTGTGACAAGTTGGTGAGTTTGTCTGAGTCACAGTTTGCTTTGTCATTGCAAAGAGGGAGAGGAAGTCCCTCCTCTCGGTGTTGTGTACTGTGCAGAAACATGATGGTTAGGAAAGGATAGTTACAAATTTTAGCCTGAAGCTCCCAATGGGAAGATCACTAGTCAGAATTGCCTTTTTATTCTCCTCTGTGTTTCAAAGTATCTATTTCCCCCTTTTTTATACTGCTCCAAGCAGGAAGCTAACGTGTCCACATGAAGATAACAAAAGACACTGCTTTTTGATTGCAAAGAAACACTGTCCACATGTGTGCCCTTAGAAGCCCTAATACGATCCAGAGCCACCTACTCACTTGAAGGCATCCGAGAGAACACTGGCAGAGCGGCTCAAAGCAAAACCTAAAAACTCATGTTCTCCGAGTTGCTTTCTATGCCAAAGCCTGCTCTTTAAGGCCATGACTGTTGGCTACTTACTGGAGTTTTGCAGTGTGGCCGGACTGGAATTGGGAAGACAGCCTGTTGAAAACGAGAATGAGAGACAGGATTGAGGACACCCGACTCCAGCTTAGGCCAGTAGGGGACCATTTCTCGCTTTCCCCAGAGGTCTCTCTCCCTTCCCACCCCAACTTACACCTTTGATGTTAATCACAGCTCCCGGTGGTCCTGGGGGGCCTGGAGGGCCAGGTAGGCCAGGTGGACCCTGAAGGGGGACAAGAAAGGCCATTCCTGAGTTCAGGTTGTTGTAAGCACAGAGGCAGCTGCAAGGTACTTCCCCAGGGTTTGGAGACGAAGAAAGGAGGGTCTTCTAAAGCCGACTAACTCTTCCCACGGGTAGGCCAGCCTCTTCCGGAAGCATGTCTACCTCTGTGTCCTCACTGTATCTTCACAACAGCAGAGCAAGTATCACTGCTGGTTTACAATTGGGGTAACAAGGGCCAGAGAGGGGAAGTGACCTGCTAAAGGCCACGCAGCAATCCACAGAAGAATGGAGACTAGAAGCCAGATTCTGACCCCAACAGCAGTGCTCAGCAGATACAGAGCCCACCACCTCTACCTACGTATCCCTCATATGGAGGGAGTGGTGGAGTGGGGCCTTGCTGGGATATGGTGCCTGAAAGGGCCCCTCATAAAGATAACGATAAACACCAACTCCTGTTAGATGGCAGAGTCCACGGCAGAGCCAGGTCAGCCTGGCTGTGACACCTTGCAATGTTTTCTCTGCCAATCCTGGAGCCCAAGCTGCACCTGAAGCAGACGTGGGGGAGGGGGAGGCTCTGCCCATAGGTGAGAGGCGCCCGGCCCATGCGGAGGCTCCACGTGATCACTAGACTGGCTGCTGTACCTGTAGCCCCAAGGGCTTGGTGAGTGAGTCAGTGCCCAGTGATTCAACACCACCTCATTTCTGCAATTCTGGGCATACAAAATTGGAGACCACTTCTGGAGACCAATTGGAGACCTCCTGGAGATCAGGAGGTGCAACCAGAATCAACAACATACTTCAAGCTGCACTTGCATGTAGCAAATGGGGGGGCCTCCAGCGGGTGACTAACTTCTACAGGCCCTACTCTCCTTCTGTGGAAAACAAGGACTCCACAGAGTGTCTCTCAGGAGAGCTATCATCAAGACTGAGATCTTGTCCTCAAAAGCACCAATAAGCACTGGCTTCCTTATCCCAGATGCGGGACACTGCGGATGTTCCAGGGCCTGCCATCTTGTGAGCCTCTGCGTACACAGCTGACTGAGCTTCTATGTTCTCTCAAGAATGCTCACCAGCCCCACCCCACCTACACCTGTGAAACCCCCAGGAATGTGTAATCCAGGAAAGACATGATATAACCCGAGTCAGAAGACCTGGGATTTGAAACCGGACTTCTTGAGGATTCCCAGATCGTGTTCTCCCACCCTCCTCTGGGTCTGGACAAGGAAGCTTATGCTCCACTAAGGTGGATTTGGTGCAGGACCTCCTGAGAATGAGCCTGAGGACAGGGCTGGGCTGCAGATCTTTGGAAGTGGCAGCAGAGGAAGAACACTCCTGAGCATTCTGTCTGCTCACTTGGACCTGGCACCCGACCAATCCTCCTGACACTGGCCCTGGGGCCGTGTCCCTGGGTGTTGTGGGGCTGGGCCTCTGGTGTGGCACTCACCGGGATCATGACCCCTCGATCTCCTTTGGCGCCTTTGAGGCCATTCAGTCCTGGGCGACCCTGAAACCAATGAGAGAGGCCTTAGTAAACCCACAGGCCGTCCTGGCCCACATGTCCTTCTTCCACCTGCAGTCTGAGGAGCTCAGATACCTACAGGTCGTCCAGGGAGGCCAAATTCTCCTTTGCGTCCTGGTGGTCCTTTTGGTCCCTGGAGGCAAAGTAAATGCCAGATTAGAAAGAGAAAAACACTCTATGATGTCACTTATATGTGGAATCTAAAAAACCCAAAATAGTAAAAAACAGTGTAAAAAGGTGGTTACAGGGCAGGAGGGTGGGGAAACAGGAGAGGTCTGGCTTAAGGCACAAACGTGCAACGAGTACAGCTAGGTCCTGGAGAGCTAACAATGCACAGTGCAGGGAGTACAACACTGTATTATAATACTCAGACTTGCTAAGAGTCTAGATCTTTATTCCAGCCACAAAAAGAAATGATAATTATGTGATGTGAGACAGCTGCTCTCTCTACAATGGTGATCATATTACAATATATAAATGTATCAAGTCACCATGCACACCTTAAATATACACAGTGCTATAGGTCACCTATGTTTCAATTAAAAAAGAAACCAAACAGAAACTAAAAGGCCAGGGAGATGGGAGGTGTCCATCTGTGCGACCCCAGAAACGGTGACCCCCCATTGCTTTGTGGGCAATGGTGACAATGAACCACTGCTAGGAGGATGGAGGACAAAAACCTACGAGGTAGCCACCTGCCTGGTTCCTTGGCCGCTGGTCTCTCTGAGTTCAGCTGGACCCACTTGCTCCATCCCTCCTACAGGCTCTACCCCATCGCAGACACCGGACCCAACCCTCTCAGCCAGTCAAGAATAACAAGGAAACAAGAGGTCAAGGGCCCCAGGCCTCAGCTCTCAGGGAGATGTGTGCTGGGCCAGCTCAGAATGTGGACCTCTGCCTTCAGTATTATGTCCCAGGGCTCTCCATATCCCTTGCTGGAATAATGCAGCCCAGACCCACTCCTCACGTCAGCCCAGTCCAATAATATGCTCCAGGATTTGGTTCCTGCCTTGCTCCCACCTGTCCCTAAGGACCAGAGTCTTGGCCTGGCATCCCAGTTCTCCAGACAAGCCTTGCCCATGGACCCCATTCCAGTGCTGGCTTTCTGTGTCCCCTTGCTCCCAGAGACTCTGCTCCTGCAGGAGCCTTCATGCCTTCCGGTGCCTGGGATGCATATAATGCATGATCTCCTCCTAGAACAAGCTCTATGTCCAGTGGACACCTCTTTTTTTTGAAGCTACTTCTGTCCTGTCTCCCAGGGGAATGACTGGTTTAACCCTGGAACCTATCAAGCCACTTCTTTCGGCTCTAATAACATGTTCATCCATGTCCTGAAAAAATGGCAAATAGACTGTGTTGAGACAGGCTATGTATGCAAAGTTGTATACGACTCTTTGCAACCCAATGGACTGTAGCCCACCAGGTTCCTCTGTCCATGGGATTCTCCAGGCAAGAATACTGGAGTGGGTTGCCATGCCTCCTCCAGAGGATCTTCCTGACCCAAGGATGGAATGCAAGTCTCCTATGTCCCCTGCATTGGCAGGTGGGTTCTTTACCACTAGCACCATTGCAACCCACTCCAGTGTTCTTGCCTGGAGAATCCCAGGGACGGGGGAGCCTGGGGGGTCGCCATTTCTGGGGTCGCACAGAGTCAGACACGACTCAAGTGACTTAGCAGCAGCAGTAAGTGCTTAACCAGTGGTTAACACAAAACTCTCCCAGTCTGCCCTAGCCTGCAGCTAGGACCAAGGACGCCTCTCCAGGGCATCCATGCTGCCTGACTTAAGGGACAAACTTCCAGATAATCAAGCTGGATTTAGAAAAGGCAGAGGAACCAGAGATCAAACTGCCAACATCTGCTGGATCTTCGAAAAATCAAGAGAGTTCCAGAAAAACATCTACTTCTGCTTTATGGACTATGCCAAAGCCTTTGACTGCATGGATCACAACAAACTGTGGAAAATTCTTCAAGAGATGGGAATACCAGACTACCTTACCTGCCTCCTGAGAAACCTATATGCAGGTCAAGAAGCAACAGTTAGAACTGGACATAGAACAGGAGATTGGTTCCAAATTGGGCAAGAAGTATGTCAAGGCTGTATATTGTCACCCTGCTTATTTAGCTTTTATGCGGAATACACCATGTGAAGTGACAGGCTGGATGAAGCACAAGCTGGAATCAAGATTGCTGGGAGAAATATCAATAACCTCAGATATGCAGATGACACCACCCTTATGGCAGAAAGTGAAGAAGAACTAAAGAACCTCTTGATAAAAGTGAACGAGGAGAGTGGAAAAGTTGGGTTAAAACTCTAACATTCAGAAAACTAAGATCATGGCATCCTGTCCCATCATTTCATGGCAAATAGATGGGGAAACAATGGAAAAAGTGACAGACTTTATTTTCTTGGGTTCAAAATCACTGCAGTTGGTGACTGCAGCCTTGAAATTAAAAGACGCTTGCTCCTTGGAAGAAAAGCTATGACCAACCTAAACAGCATATTAAAAAGCAGAGACTTTGCTAACAAAAGCGCAGCTTGTCAAGGCTATGGTTTTTCCAGTAGTCATGTATGGATGTGAGGGTTGGACTATAAAGAAAGCTGAGTGCCGAAGAATTGATGCTTTTGAACTGTGGAGTTGGAGAAGACTCTTGAGAGTCCCTTGGACTGCAAGGAGATCCAACCAGTCCATCGTAAAGGAAATCAGTCCTGAATATTCATTGGAACGCCAGTACTTTGGCCACCTCATGAGAAGAACTGACTCAGTGGAAAAGACCTTGATGCTGGGAAAGATTGAGGGCAGGAAGAAAAGGGGACGACAGAGGATGAGATGGTTGGATGGCATCACTGACTTAATGGACATGAGTTTGAGCAAGCTTCGGGAGTTGATGATGGACAGGGAAGCCTGGTGTGCTGCAGACCATGGGTTGCAAAGAGTCAGATAGGACTGAGCGACTGAACTGAAGAGGCCAAAGGCCTTAGAGAGCCCTTCGAAGGATGCACCTTGGAGTTTACGCACCATTCATCAAGGACACGTGCCTGTTAGAGCAATGTGAGGTCCTTTCTCCCCAGTCCAGAGATCCAGCTTCAAACAAATCCCACATTCGAATCTCAGAGTGCAATTCCCCAGCCTCAAATGTTTCAGAAGAATGAAGGTGTTCACTGGAGGCAGTGAGGTGTGCTGAGTGGGAAAAACCAGGACATAGACTCTGACAAGTTCGGTTCAAATTCCCACTTGTTATTAACAAGCTGTGTGGCAGTGGGCAAGTTACTTAACTGCTTTGACCTCAGTTTCCTGGTCTATAAAATGGGCATTCTGACATTCACCACTCAGGGTGGTGAAAATTAAATGAGATGATCTGTGTTGAAGCATCACTGTCCAACCCGTAGTGGATGTTGCATGAGTTTTCTTTGTTCTCTGAGGAGAAATATATGACAAGGAAGTTTAGGGTTCATCTAGAGAGAACTGGTAGTTTAAAACTGCTCAGAAGCCTGAATGAGTTATAGGTTCCTGGAGCAGTAAAGCAAGAAAGGCCCAACCATGTCATTCAGTACTCAGTCAACACCCTCACTTGCAGATGGGAAAACAGAAACCCAGAGAGAGAAGAGGACTTGTCTGAGGTCATACAGCAAATGAGCAGCAGATCTAAGTCCAGAAGCCAAAAGGCCCAGGTTGCCTGGGCAATGGTAATCTATAGCTGGCAAGACCCATGGTACAACTGTGTGGCTCACCACCATCTGCTTCTCCACTTCCTTCTGGACACACAGCTAGACCAAGGTCCCCCACCACCCACCCCACTGCCTCCTGCATCAGTGGAGGCCAGAGGTGGAACTCATCTTCCATGGTCTGTCCCCTCCCCAAGCTTGGCCTGCCAGCTGGAAGATGCCAGTGTGAATCTGAATCCACCAGACAGTGAAGTCACAGGACACAAGCATCATGAGCTCCCGCGTCACTGCTTGGAGGGGAGATACCCAACTGGCAACCACCACAGTGGATGTTGTAAAAGTCAGAACTAAGCCACGACTACGCTAAACCACTGAGATTTTATTTAATCGCAGTCAGCCTACCCTTGATACATTGACACACACACATTGCCATATCATTTTTATTTTCACAACTCAATCTAGTTGAGCCAAAGGACAATAAATGCTTCAAACCCCAGTTTAGGGGCAACATGGTCTGGCTTACCATTGGTCCTGGGGCTCCGTGCTCTCCAGGTTCACCCTAAAACAGGGAGACAAAGACCTGTCACTCAGATGAACATGGTCAGCAGCAGAAACAAAGATGGGATTTGAAGCAGACATGTGCTTTCAGGATCTGGTAGAATAATTACCTTTTGGCCCCTCAGCCTTTCCAGAGGAACATCCCCCGTCAGGATGGCACCCGGCTCTCCCTTCTCACCCTGTAATTCAAAGAACCTTTTGATGAAGCTGGGCCTTACCTCGCCACCTTATCCACAAGCTCGCCACCATTTCTTTGGCCTTCAAACCACCTCTCCAACCCCCCTGCCCCGACATGACCTCTTGCTGAAATATAGCACAGCCTCATAAGGGGTTAAATATCATCTATTCTGCTGCCTCCATGTACTTCAGTTACTGTCTGAAAGCACAGGCTGGGGTCCTGCAAGCCCCTCCAAGGTTCCTGCTGCTGCTTGGCAGCATCCCCACCTTAATCCTCCAGGAACCTCAGTCCTCAAGGTCCACCCCACCTCTGGCTGTATGATCCCTGCTGAGAACCTCTGGCTCCTAACATTGATATATTTGGTGGCTTGTGTTCCTAACAGCTCCACTTGAGATCTGTTCTTGCCTAAAATCCTAACAGCTCCACTTGAGATCTGTTCTCGCCTAAAATCCTTATTCTTGTTAAAACATCTAAAATTGGGAAAGCCATGAGAGCACGATCAGTGGAGGCTTCTCTCAACACAGGGGTCCTGAGCCTCTCTGTGGAATTTTGCCTCCAAGCTCCAGGCTCCTGTACAAATACTCACCTGATCAGGCAAAGTTATCTCAGTTGCTGGGACATAGGGGAGGTGGGGAGACTGGCGGCAGGGACACAGAATCCTGCCCCCAGTCCTGCACTCTGCAGGGCTACCTACCATCCCAGGAGGCTTTCAAGAAGACAAATGTCCAGAGAAAGACCAGGGAGAGGAGCCGTTCAAGGCTCTGGCTCCGAACGTCAATGCTGGGCCCCGAAGAGCTGGGCTGGACCACACGGAAGTCTCCCTTCAACAGGGCAGTGGCGCCAAAGCAGTCCAGCAGCCTCTGCTCTCTGCCCCCCAGGCCCACCCGTGATACTTGGATCTTACCACTCAACTGGTGAGGAAAAGCGGTCCTGAGCATGCCAGCAGCGAGAAGCAAGCACGAAAGCATTAGAGGTAAAGCCAGAGAAAGTGCGTTTGCCGCGGGGGTCAGAGCAGAGCTGTCTGGGTGTTCTTCCCAGTTTTCAAGGTGGCAGGGGATTGGGGCAGGGATGGCAAGTAGGTCCTTCTTGATCCACCTGACCTTGCCACATGGAAAACAGAGTGTTTAAGGCAAGAGCTGATCTGATTTGACCAGGCCTCCTCGCAAGCCAGAGCTGCCCTGGCCCCACACCCCTTCTGCAGGCCCGAGGCAGCAAAAGGCACCCCAAGACAAGGTCTCATGTAGTGTTAAACTCAGACCCAGCACACTGAACCCTCCGCCCCCTGGCCTGTGGTCCAACAGACACTAGAGACTCTCTCCACTTCCTTGGGGCTAGTGTGAAATGGCGGGGAAGGCAATGGCACCCCACCCCAGTACTCTTGCCTGGAAAATCCAATGGACGGAGGAGCCTGGTGGGCTGCAGTCCATGGGGTCGCTAACAGTCGGACAGACTGAGCGACTTCACTTTCACTTTTCTCTTTCATGCATTGGAGAAGGAAATGGCAACCCACTCCAGTGTTCTTGCCTGGAGAATCCCAGGGACGGGGGAGCCTGGTGGGCTGCCGTCTATGGGGTCACACAGAGTCGGATATGACTGAAGTGACTTAGCAGCAGCAGCAGCAGTGTGAAATGGTTTGGGAAGGAAGGAAACAGAGTAGCTAATGGTCCTTTCTCTTAGAGAGGCACCGACCATCCCTGACATCCCAAGGCAAGCTCAGGCTTTCTCCTGCTGGCTTTGTACAGACCCCCATTATAGCAATAACCAGTCTCTCTGTGGCTCTCTGCATGTCTGTTCCTCACATCTTATCTCACTGTTCCTAGCGCCTAGCATGGGAACCTGGCTGGCACATCAAAGGGAATGGATGTAAGCAGGATGAGTATATAGATGGGTAGATGAACAAATGAATCCAATGCAGAGTTACCGCAGTGTTTATGAAAATGTTACTCTCCCCTTACCTATAAAAACCAACTGGGAAATCAATTCTAAGAGGCAAATGTGGAAGGGTACAAAGGTCATTTCAATGTCCTAGGAATCTCAGGAAGTGCTCTGCATGCTAAATATTTATTCCACAACTTCTGGACCAAGACTGCTAACCAACTGCAGAATGCCCCAGCTTATAATAATCATATAATTTAATAGCATAATAAGAATTTCTAAATGTTAGCATTCATTGCATTCATTACTCATACATCCTTTCATCCAGCATATATTTTGAGTGCCATTCATGTAAGAGGCACAGTGCTAAGTACTGGAGCCATAGAAAGGGGAGTGGATGTGCCTGCCCTCAGGGAGTGCACATTCTAATGTGAGAGCTGGGCAGAGGCAATTAGATGGAGCACAGAACTGGAGGGAAGAACAGTCAGGGGAGTGTTGGCTGAGTTCTCTTTCCAAGTATGTTGAAAATCTATTTCTCCATGCACCGCACCTGCACCCTGGAGGAATCCTGAGATCATGAAAGTGAACAGCTGGGGAGTGACTGCTACAAGACACAGTGTTTCTTCCAACATGATGAAAATGTTCTATAATTAGGTAGTGGTGGTGGCTGCATGACCTTGCAACTATACTAAAAATCACAGAATTTCACAATTGAAAGGGGTGCATTTTATGGTACGTGAGTTATATCTCAAACTTTAAAAAAGTTAACAGCTACTTTCAACCCATTTGAAATATTTAGCAAATTCTCCCACCCACATACCTGGCCCTTCTTACCTGTTCTCCTTTTAGTCCTGGAAATCCAGGTACGCCAGTGTCACCTTTTGGACCTCTCGGGCCCTAGAAGGAGTTATTGAAGAGTATTTGGTTGTTTGTTAAAATTAAAATGCTTTAACTAAACAAAGGTTTCTTTCTTTTTCCCCCAAGAGTAAAAGAACTCAGAGTGCCAGTGGAGTCACAGTTACGATGTTTTCCTAATTTTAAGTGGTCTGCAAATTGTGGTCTGGGGGCAGGAAGATAGCATTGAGCGTTAGGAGCCCTAGAGGCCCCATTCTCTTTGAACTATGGTTTCCTCCAATGGGCATCACGGAAACGGCCTTGTCTGCTGCCTCTGCTCACCCATGGGCCCTTGGGGCTGTCCTGCAGCCCACTTCCCCCATCATCCATCCTCCATGATTCCCACCCCTTCTCTGGCTCCCCACTACCTAAGGAATGGGATCCAGGTACCCTAGTCTGACACCCAAAGTGATCCCAGCTGCTCTCAGCACTTCACCCTCCACTCCTGTCACTCCACCAGGGGCGAGCCTATCCCCTTAGCCTCTCTGCACCCACCCCTAACCCCCACCACTACCTCCACTATTCCCTCTGCAGAACCAGATTCTGCACATCCGGTCAGAGGTGGCCTCTTCTCAACCCCAACAGACACTTAAGATCTGTAACAATGACTCACACAGCCAGACATCTGCCCCCAAAAAGGGTTTCAACACTTTTTATGTAATTTAGCTTTTCACAAGTCCCTTTCTTCTGGGTTAATGCAGTGACCCCTCAAATATTTGTTATTACTTTTTAGCAGTGAAACTCTTTTCATTCCTTTTTTCAAATAAAGTCTTAAACAAAAGCCCAATATATACAATACATCAAATGGAGCCTTGCTGGTGCCCTGGATCCTGCTTATTTGGCCCCCTCTTTAGAACTGTGGTGTTGGAGCAGACTCTTGAGAGTCCCTAGGACTGCAAGGAGATCTAACCAGTCCATTCTGAAGGAGATCAGCCCTGGGGTTTCTTTGGAAGAAATGATGCTAAAGCTGAAACTCCAATACTTTGGCCACCTCATGCGAAGAGTTAACTCATTGGAAAAGACTCTGATGCTGGGAGGGGTTGGGAGCAGGAGGAGAAGGGGACGACAGAGGATGAGATGGCTGGATGGCATCACTGACTCGATGAACGTGAATCTGAGTGAACTCCAGGAGTTGGTGATGGACAGGGAGGCATGGCGTGCTGTGATTCATGGAGTCGCAGAGTCGGACACGACTGAGCAACTGAACTGAACTGAACTTACTCTTCAAGTGGTCCCAAAGGCTCCTCTGAGAAGCCCAAGGCTCCCTCGGGAACACAGAACTAGTCATTCAGAGGCAGATGTGTCTGGAACACACTCTGGTTTTGGAGCAGCCAAGCTGGGCCTGGGGCTCAGAGGTCTCGCCTCCTCTTCCTAACTAAGAGGTCTTCCCCGTGGCCGTCACCCTCTCCTGTTTTTTAATGTCGAGTTCTCCGGTATTTTTAGAATCAGCAGAGCATATGCTCCTTTAAAAAAATGGAAAACCTCAGAAAATATAAAAAAGTAGAAAAAGAAACCACTTGTAATTCTACCATCAATGACAAATTTCTATTACATTTTTTGATAAATTTCCCTCACCTATCCTGGAAGCAGCACACATGTCACCAGTGGCATTTAGGCCTTTTCAGAACTGCACTGTACAGAAAAATGGTGCAGATTTCACTCTGGAGCCTTGGGCTTCAGAGCAGGCTCAAACATTTACACTCAACTGATCACTTCCTACACAGAGGTGCACTTTCACCTTTCATGGTGGAAGCCCCATAGCATGGTGAACACAGACTGCTAATTACTGGACTTGCAGGCTCTGATTCCCCCCCTTTCGGTCTCCCATCACCACCATCCTCTCTCTCTAGGAATTTTATTTACTCTTTCAGTTCAGTTCAGTCGCTCAGTTGTGTCTGACCCTTTGCGACCCCATGAACCGCAGCACACCAGGCCTCCCTGTCCATCACCAACTCCCGGAGTTTACTCAGACTCATGTCCATTGAGTCGGTGATGCCATCCAACCATCTCATCCTCTGTCGTCCCCTTCTCCTCCTGCCCCAATCCCTCCCAGCATCAGGGTCTTTTCCAATGAGTCAGCTCTTCGCATCAGGTGGCTGAAGTTTTGGAGTTTCAGCTTGAACATCAGNTCCCGGAGTTTACTCAGACTCATGTCCATTGAGTCGGTGATGCCATCCAACCATCTCATCCTCTGTCGTCCCCTTCTCCTCCTGCCCCCAATCCCTCCCAGCATCAGGGTCTTTTCCAATGAGTCAGCTCTTCGCATCAGGTGGCTGAAGTTTTGGAGTTTCAGCTTGAACATCAGTCCTTCCAACGAACATCCAGGGCTGATCTCCTTTAGGATGGACTGGTTGGATCTCCTTGCAGTCCAAGGGACTCTCAAGAGTTTTCTCCAACACCACAGTTCAAAAGCATCAATTCTTCAGCGCTCAACTTTCTTTATAGTACAACTCTCACATCCATACATGACCACTGGAAAAACCATAGCCTTGACTAGACAAACCTTTGATGACAAGGTAATGTCTCTGCTTTTTAATATGCTGTCTAGGTTGGTCATTACTTTCCTTCCAAGGAATGAGTGTCTTTTAATTTCTTGGCTGTAATCACCAGTGATCACTGTAACCTGCAGTGATTTGGGAGCCCAGAAAAATAGTCAGCCACTGTTTCCACTGTTTCTCCATCTATTTGCCACTCTGACGCTAGCTACCTGAAATGATTGATTGACCTATTCGAATTTATAGGAAGCCAACCGTGGGCTCCAACTCTGGCCCTAGGCTAGAAAGAGATGAATAAGACCCGACTCTGCAAGCTGATCATGGTACAGTCGAGGAAAAAAGAACAGGGGTATAAGTAACTGTTATTCAAGGCAGAAAAGAGGTGAAAATAAAGCCCTTTTAGACTCAAAGGTGGGAACAATCACTCTAGGTGCTGCAAAGTCCCTTCAGTCGCAATCACTCTAGGTGGGGGCAAGCAGGAAAGGCTACGTGAGCAAGAATTACTAGAGCTCAGCTGTGCAGATGGAGAGGAACAGCATTCCAGGTGGGAGGAACAGAATGTACACAGCCACAGGGCACAAAGGAAGATGGCTAACGTGGTACTCACTGGAAATCCTGGCAGCCCAGGCATGCCCTCGGGGCCCTGTGACACAGAAAGAGAAAGAGGCAGCTCAGGAGCAGCACTTCTAGGCCAGCAGGAACCTGCACCCCAGGGGCACACTTCCTCTAGCACCTCCCCAAAGCCCAGGCATGTCCCCACCCAGTGGGACTCATGACCCATTCCACAGGGAGAGGAACCATGCAGTCACACAGCTAGTTGGCACGGAGCAGGAAATGCCCAGAAGTCTGGAGCCTCTACACCCCCAGTCAGGACTCTGGGCTCCGTAAGTCCCAGCCTCCCCCACCCCCAACCACTCCTCCTCCTTCTTGACCTTAGGTACCCCTGGGGCAATGAATGCAGTTCTTTCCCTTCACAGATATTCTCAGAAGTTCCCAAACTGTGAGGCGTGGGCTCCAAGGGTGTGCTGGGGTGTTTGGGGTTAGAAGTGGGGACAGTTGATGAGACTCAGTTCTCTTCCCTCAGCGAGAGGGAGAATTTTAAACGGCCAGACGCTTTAAAGGCTCCAGGAAACAGAAAACGTGTGGTTCACTCCACGTGGTGCCAGGACACGTTTTCCTCCAAGCCCAGTTACCCACATAGCTATTGAAGGCATAAGAGTTTGGCAGGATATACATACAGAGATATAACTGAACGACAACAACTTTCCCAATGCACAGTCATCCCCAGGTATCTGAGGGGTATGGGTTTCAGGATCCTCTGTGGATACCAAAATCCTCGGATGCTCAAGCCCCTTACATAAAATGGTCAGCATATAACCAATATACATACTCCATATACTTTAAATCATCTCTAGATTACTTGTAATACCTAATACAACGTAAAAGCTATGTAAATAGTTGCCAGCATGCAGCAAATCCAAGTTTTGCTTTTTAAAACTTTCTGGATTTTTTTCAGCCTTTTTTTTAAATCCAAGGTGGTTGAGTATGTAGATGCAGAAGCAACAGGTACGAAGGCCTATATACTAATATGTGTACACATATAGCGTACATACAAAGAGCGATGAACGTGAAAGTCGCTCAGTCGGGTCTGACTCTTTGCGACCCCATGGACTGTACAGCCCATGGAATTCTCCAGGCCCGAATAGTGGAGTGGGTAGTCGTTCCCTTCTCCAGGGGATCTTCCCAACCCAGAGATTGATATAATGGAGTGGAAAAGCATAAGGGTGCAACTGGGAGGGAACTATCCGAATAGGAAAATCTTGATCCTCCCTTAGAGACACCTGTGAAGGCCTGGATCTGCCAAAGAGAAAGCTGGGGATTGAGAGAGAAAGAAGATTCTTGGGGTGGGAAAGAGAGAAGTGGTGTGGGCAGACAAGGCCCAAGGACTCGGGAAAGAGACGCCAGTTCTTAGCTCTTAGGCTGTGGTTTGCTTTAGAATTAAGCCACCTAATGCCCTAATTAGAAGAAAACTTTGTGAAATGACTTTTGCTTCTTTGCTTTAGGGTTTGCTTATTGGGGTATTTTGGGTGGTTCTAGCATAAACCAAGGAAAGGGAGCCCCATTAGACGTAGGGAAGAGACAGTGAAACAACCCATGAACAGAGGCACATGGCAGGAGACACTGGCTCTAAAGGAATCTCTCAGATATTTGGTTTCAGGATATATATTGCAAGAGCCTTGGGGAGAGAGCTGAGTTTCCCCCAAGATGTGTGTGGATGGCAGGGGTTCAGGCCAACCCCACTGGGGACTGGGAACCCAAAGCTTTCAAGGCCAGAGCTCTTTCCTCTCTCCCCAGCTGTCACCAGCAGATGTGGAAGATGCAATGGGGATCCACCACACGGGCTGCAGGAGGAAGCTTCCTTCCTCTGAGATCCTAGTGTGTCACAAACTGACTCTGGCCTTGAAGAAATGAGGTAGCTTCTTTGTGTGTTCCTGATCTCTAAACGGGGCCAGGAAGACTGAAGCCAGTCACATTCCCTCCTCGTGTGCCAGTTTCCCCATTAGCAGCAGTCTCCTCCCCTTCTGGGAAATAAGACCACGTAAATAAAAGCAGGCCCAAAGCATTGCTCAGACGTCAATTAACTTGTTAGTTATGATTCTCTGATTTCCATTACACGTATTTCTGATGCAAGGGACTGGAAGCTTCCACCGCATTGGACAAAAAACTCCCAGCACAATCAAGTTAATGTTGCAGCAACTTCTCAGAGACACAAAGCTCTCTTTCCATTCTACTTTGAGACACTTAAGCTCTGTGCTTCAGGAGCCCAAAAATTCCAAACCCACCCAACTTAGTTTCAACTGGGACATCTGGGTAGGACCCTCATTCCCGGGCAGCTGTGGATACACACCGGAGGCCCGACGAGCTCAGGAATGTCCGAGAAATTCATGAATCCTTGGGTGATGTTGGTCAAAGACTGAAAAGAGAAAAATCAGACAAAGAGACAGAGGGTGTCACATATTCCACCTTGATCCTGGCAGTGAGGCTTTAACTGGAGTCACCCTGCTTGGCAGATGCAGGCAGACACTAACAGCACCCGCCCACGGCCAATACACACTCCACCCACTTCTTAAGGTGGCCCTGAGCCACTTATCTCTTTTCTCTTTTGATTAATCTTAAAATTGCACAGTATATGAATGTCTTCTTTCTTGTATAATTTTAAATATTAAAATTTTATAAATTTTTATAATGTAAAATATATACATGGTGAAGGAGATAGTGAAGGACAGGGAAGCCTGGCATGCTGCAGTCCATGGGGTTTCAAAGAGTTGGACACGAATGAGTGACTGAAACAATTAATATTATATTTATGTTATTAATATATAATTATAAATTAATACTAATATTAATACCCACAGAAAATAGTGTTGTTGGTGTGTGTGTGTGTGTTTTATGTGTATCTGTCCAAGTGGTTATTTTATACAAATGGTACCAGGCTATATGTATTATTTTTCAACTTGCTTTTTTTACTCAATCATATGACATGGATGTCTTTCCATGTGGAAATTTTCAGTATGAACATATTAGCAGGTTACCAAAGAGCTGTCTAAAGGGACTGTACAATTTATACTTCCAACAAAGAGATTTTTCTATTTCACCACATTTTTATCTACATTTGATATTTTTGAATTATACTTAAACATCTCTAGTCATTGTTTTTTTTCAGTTATTTGGGACTTTTTACCTTTCTGTCATCTACCAGTACGACGTTATTTTTCTCATAAGGGCCACGATTTTTCATCAATGTGATATTCTAATGTCCAGTGGGCTGCGATCGGGTCCCAGCCCACATCCCAGTCTTCTCTGCAAATTTCCATCACTCTCCACACGCCCCTATGCCCATCAGCTCCCTGGGCCTTGGATACACCCATGTTTTTCTATTCTGTGCTTCAGCTCTGAGAGTTCTGACCCCCTGAGTTCTGGAAGCCCTATCCTTCACACCTACCTGGTAAATCCTGCTTAGCTTTCAAGTCCCTCTTCAAAGGTCATTCTTCCAGAAAATCTGTCTTGATTTCTCATATCCTAGACCATCTTTCCTCCCTGGTTCCCCTACTTATGTTCCTTGTCTGTTGGTTACAGTTCTGTTATACTTATTTTCCTGACTGTAAATGCTGCCAACCAGAAGAGAGGGTTGGGGACACACTATGTGAGACAATAGAGGTATCGCAGTAGGCACAGACAGATGGCCCACGCTGGCAGGCAGAAGCTGCAGCGCCAGATGCCAGCTACACAGCCCCTGCATAACAAGCAGTCCTGAAGGCACTGAGGTTGTGGACAGCCCTCCCTCCCCTTCAGCCAACTCACAAAGCACATAGCCCTGCTCAACCTGGTGATACTCACACTAGACAGGACCTCGACGCGCCCTGGAGGCCCCCGAGGTCCAGGGGGCCCCACAATGCTGGCTCCGTCCATCCCTCTGTCACCCTGGATGTAGCAGTGAGAGTGGGAAAAAAATTCACTGTGGATGGATAATGCTCCTAGAACCGTGATGAAAACTTCTCTCACCTCTACTACAGATCTGTGACCTCACCTTAGGTCCCCGGTCTCCTTTTTCTCCTTTGGGACCCTGGCAAAACAAACAAATATTCTTTGAATTTTTTTCTATTCACTTTGCCCACTTTCCATCTACCCTTCCATCTTGCCATCTCTCCCCAAGCTCTCACAAGGGTTTTATCCCTGATAATGGTAGCAAAAGATGAAGGGCAAATTCCCCTTACAGAGTCAGAAGGAAGGAACATCTCAGATAGCAGGAGGAACAGAGGTCCTCTCCCAGCACTGGCTGAGTGTCCTTTGACCCTGAGCCTTAGAGCCCTCTGCGTCTGGGGGTTGGGGGAGGTCTTCCTGTTCAATCATGGAGGGGGCAGTGATGCTCTCCTCTGTGAGGCTCAGCTCCTCCTGTACTAGTGTGCTCAGCTCTGGGTACCACTTGACAAACATAAGGAGATCCTGGGGCTGGTCTTCTTGAGAGAGGAATCATAGCAGAAGATGGACCACACCTCCCTGGGGGGAGACGTAGCGGGCAGGGGTACCTGTTAGGAGCATGGGATTCTGAAATGGGCCAAAGTGTGAGTCTTGAAAGGGCAGCAGAAAGGAGGCAATGAAGCAGAGATGCTTGACGGTTAGGGACTGGGGAGAGACAGAGAAAGGTAATTTTCAAGTTTTCCCATATTATATCTTGTGCAAAACCTCTATGCTGTTCCTCAAAGAAACAAGCTATAAAGAGCACCTGGTCCCCCCACCGCACAGCTGGAAGGTGGAGGCTCAGAGAGTGGGAACTATTGAAAGTAACAGAGCAGGACGGCACCCCACAGCTTCCCCACTCCAGCATGACAGCATGACAATCCTCAAAGTGAAGGTTTCAAAAGTCAACCTACGCTTGACACCGTTGGCCCAGAGATGGGCTCGTGTAAGTGCCGGATGCTTCCTGAGCCCTCGGTATCCTAGGGAAGGAAGAAGAAGAATTTCAGATCTGACTCCCAGATACCTCCTTGTGCCAGGTATGGTGCTGGGAGCTGGGGCTCAGCAGGGAACCAGCAGCGCCATGGCGTCCAGTTAGCTGGCCTTTCCAGTCATCCGTAACGCACGTTGCTCTTTAACCACAGGGATGAAGGAAAATACCTCAAATCCAAGTCCTGTTGTACATCCAGGGCCTGGGGGCCCAGGGGGTCCAGGAGGCCCTGGGGGCCCCATGACCCCAGGAGCGCCAACTTGTCCATTTTTCCCTGGGGGTCCTGGTAAGCCTCTGCTGCCGGGATCACCCTGTGAGGAAGGGGACAGGCTGATTATCTAGTCTTGGGTACATGGAAGGAAAAACATTCACACCTGAGTCAGAAAATTGTTCTTTGTATTTCATTAGATGGATGGATTCTCCAATTGGTGCTGCTTAATGGTACAATAACAGCCGTCTTGCCAACTGACATTTTACTTGGAGATAAGCTGACAGCACTCACTGAATGTGTCTGGGTGGAGGGAGTGACAGAGGAGAAAACCTGGCAGGTTATTCACTCTCCTCCAGCTCCAGCTGTTCCGCCTTCCCCAAGCAGTTCCATCCGGATGTTTTTCTCCGATCCATGACATTTACATGTTTAGTACTTCAGCCCAAGAGTTCAATTATACCAAACCCAGAGAGACAGGAAGAAGGAGGAGAAAAATTTTCTTTTTCATTTTTTACCTTTTCACCAACTGAGCCATTAGGTCCTCTAGCTCCCTGAAAAAAAAAAAAGATGGCCGATTATATACAATATAATAATATATCTTCCATTAGGCGCGTTTAGAAGAAAATGCAGGACTACAGACACTTAAGTAACAGGACATTAAAATGGGACTCTTCCTGTGAAGTTTTGACTGATGTCTCAAACCTGAGCCCATTACAGTAATTGTGAGTTTGCTAGGCAGGTCATGCTGAAAGCTTGTGAAACTCATTTTTCAACCATTAGTTTATTACCTACCTTAAGACTGAAAAGCAGAAGTTGAAGATGAACCAGGGAAAGATTGTAAGGGAAGGATTTCCCTGGAGAGCTATCAGTGTACTGAGTGGACCCTCTCCCCACCTTCTCAAGATGGAAGTAAAGGGGTGCCTCTCCTCCTTGAAGCCAAGAAAAGGGGCTTCAAGATTTTGATATGTACTCCCTAGGCTTTTGGAGATATGTATATAATGGCTGACTTTGTTCTGGAAAAATCTAAAGACCAAAAGCTGTCTGGAATAGCCCCAGAACTGAGGGGGAGGATCTCTAAAATAGCTTATGTGTCCACCACCAATGGGGGCCACAGTAGAGGCTTTCTAGGGGGTTAGATGTGGATCCCAAGGTAAAGAGCCATCTGTGAGTTCAAAGCAGAGGGAGGACCAATGGGAGCTGATGGTCAAGAGTGGTCAGCCACAGGACACACGGCCCTACATCAGAGGACTGCAGTCAGGGGCCCCCAGCTGGAGAACCTCCAAGGAGACCACCCAAGCACCCTCAAGAGAAGAAGCCAGAAACCGCATGGCCACACAGAAGGCTCTCGACACCATGACAAAGCCACAGTCCAAGGCTGCTCCTTCTCCCAAACCCTTCTTCCCCTTCCTCTAGCAAATCCACAGAAGTGACAGAGTAGATAGTTGCAAAACAGTCATGCTCAAAAATAAGACGGTGAGTGACACTGAGCCTGAAACAGTGAGGAATGCCAACGGGAAAACACGGGAAGCTGAAGTCAGAGGCTTCAGCCATGGAGACAAACCACAGGGAGAAATATATCAGCGGGTAAGGGAGGAGTGGAAGCTAAGAGAGCAGACTATGGCTCTGATAGATAGAAGGTGACACTGCGGAGCTAGACAGCCATGGAGCCCTACCCCCCTCCCCTGCCCTTCCATTTTCACTACAAGAACAATAAGAGTCGTTTATTGAAGCAAAGGGATACGGCAGAGCCCCAGGTCTCATAGCAGACTCTGGGAAGTCCAAGGGTACCCCAAACACCTAAGATCAGCTGTTGAGGCACATCCTAGTCCTCCTGTCCTAAAACCTGCAGAAATAGCTACCACCCAGCTCGCCAGTACTTTGTATAAACAGAAGCAGAAAACAGATTAAAGAGGGATTCCAATTTCTAAAGCATAACCACACAAGCAAGAAACCCTACACATCTGAGCAAAAGCAACACTCTGAAAGAGAACAGCATCAACCACGGAACGCCTCCGGCGGAAACAGAGCTAAGAACACGAACCAATCAGAACTCTAAGTAAATACTATATACTTTCAGGGAGAAAAGGGAGGATACTATTACAGCCGAGAAACAAGGACAAACTATTATGAAATAAGAACAGTGGTTATAGAAAAAATCAATTGGAGAGCTTAGACAAAGACACTAACTGCTGAGAGGAAATACTCTATAGAAAGGTTGAACAACAGAACAGACATACTTAAAGAGAGAACCGCAGAGTAAACCCGGCTACTCTACGAGGTGGCAGGAGGAGAGGAGTGCGTGCCGAAGGAAGCAGAGGTTGCTGGGGTCCTGGTGCTTCCCTGCCTGCCAACCTGACCTGGGAAAAGCTAAGTGTGATCTTACATCCAGAGCAGGAACAGAAAGGATAGGGTTCCAGTTTTGCTGCCCAACCTGCAGGCCACAGTTTCTGTGTCTGCTTTTCCTGGGTGTGACCAGCCACCATCGTCTGTTATCCGATGCAATTTGTCCTTGAAGGAAGTCCCATCCTTATGTATTTTTCCAGTAATAAGTCAAATCTCGGTCAGAGATACTGTGAAATAGAAGTTAACTTAGCCCAGTCTCTTGATTCTTGGACTCTATCCTCTGAAAACATTATCACTGTTGACTCCATTCAAGAAAAGGATGCGCGTAAGGTGAAAAACTGTACTTTTTCNTTATGTATTTTTCCAGTAATAAGTCAAATCTCGGTCAGAGATACTGTGAAATAGAAGTTAACTTAGCCCAGTCTCTTGATTCTTGGACTCTGTCCTCTGAAAACATTATCACTGTTGACTCCATTCAAGAAAAGGATGCGCATAAGGTGAAAAACTGTACTTTTCCAATTGTCTTTCTGACTTTTCAAATCAAGGGTACAACTTGTAGCAGTTTCAAAGGAAGTTCCAGAAGATATGTTAGACCTTGATTTATCTGTCTCAGAAACAGATTTTATCTAGCTTGTAGGTATGAAGAGATAGTATCTGGGCCCATTTCATTGGCTCACAGATTTGATGACCACCATTTTGGAATATGAGTGGATATGTTTTGGGGTGGAAGAGCTTATCGTAGGTTACTGTGACCTACATGAATAGGCAGAGTCAAAGTGGTAGCTCCAATTTAAAGGATCACCAAAGACCCCATAGCTTAAATGGTCAGGGCAGTCCTATACTTCACCCCTCAGTGAGAGAACTGTGTGGTGAGGCTATGCGCTGTTTGGAATTCCAACCAGCAGAGTGGCGAGTCTGAATATGATGATGGTATGGAGAGACCAGTTCTACAGCAGAAACATTGTGAAAGAACCAGGTGTGGGAGTGCTGCGTGTTGCAAAATGGTGGTTTAGGATCTATTAGAAATTCTGGGCACTTCCCTGGTGGTCCAGTGGCTAAGACTCTATGCTCCCCATGCAGGCAGCCTGAGTTCAACCCCTGGTCAGGGAACTAGATCCCATGTGCTGCAACTAACGGTTTGAATGCCACAACTAAAAGATCCGGCATGCCACAACTAACTGAAGATCCCACATGCCTGCTGCAGCCAAATAAATAAATATTTTTTAAAATTCTGGCTCATTATGGTAGCTGGGTTTGCTAAGGACAATGTTAGATTTCATCACGTAACATCAAAGACCTTTTCAGTTGTGGTTTCTTACTTACTGCCTTATCAAGTCTGCTAGTTTTGTGTATAGTGTTACACTGATAACTTCAATTTGTTACAGTTAAAATTGACTATGCTCTATATGGTTTCATGGAGGCCTACAATTCAGATTTTTTTTACCAAATACATTTGATGATTAAAGAAGATATAAAATAGGAAATCCAGCCAATATCATAGCATTTAATTGAAACAAGCTGTTATAAGCTCTAAACCCTTACTGCTGCTGCTGCTGCTAAGTCGCTTCAGTCGTGTCCAACTCTGTGCGACCCCATAGATGGCAGCCCACCAGACTCCCCCATCCCTGGGATTCTCTAGGCAAGAATACTGGAGTGGGTTGCCATTTCCTTCTCCAATGCATGAAAGTGAAAAGTCAAAGTGAACTAGATCCTACTTAAGACCATCTCAGGTTCTTGGGAAGGGGTACACTGTTCCTTACCACTCAAGATTTAGAGAATTGATCGAAGCCAATTTGGGACTGGTTGGAGAAAGGGAAGGTGATGGTCATTTACTTGCATTCCTCACACATCTCATGCAAAAGCTGGTTTTACAGTGCCCAGCAATGACATTTCAGGAGCTCAGTGAGGTTACTCACAGCCAGTTACTGGGAGCTTAACAGTCCTCAGCAATTCTAGGCACTGAAGAAAATTTGAAACATAAACTCTCTTCTGCCTGGGCATCCCAGCGCCTTTTGAGACTGAAGAACATGTATTAGTCCGACTATGAAAGAAGAGAAAGAATGACGACCATCGGTCCTAGGTCTGTGCTGAAGGTGGCAGAGTCCACAGCGCAGAAGCAGAAAGAAAGCTTTCAGAGCCATTTCCAGTGTGTTCTTCAGCAGCCTTTCCAGAACCATTCCACCGATGAGAAAGCAAGCCATCCCCCGCCCATTCCCTCATGGGCTAACGATCTTCGAGCGGCTGCTCATCTTAATTTGGGGAAAAGAAATTATGGAATATTCCTATGATCACACTCAATACAGAACAATCTATTTGATGGATTCTTAATGACATTCACATTTTGATGACAATCTCACATTTGAAAATGATTACCTATAACAATATTTCCAGCCAAGTAAACCAAATCTTCAGGGTTTTCAACTATCTAGACTGGTCTGTGTGTCCTGCAGGTGAGAAGAGAGGCTGATGTCCTGGTAACAACGAGGAACGACCTCCCTGCAAGTGTCCAGCTAGCCGTGGAAGGCACTGCCTGGGCAGGAAATGAGTCCTCTGGCATTGGAGGCATGTCAACTGAAGCAGAGATTGGAGGAGACTCAAGGATTACCGGTATCATTGGATTTTATGTGGTGTTACATCCCTGAGATTCTTCACTTTCTTCCGCATGTTTTTGTCGTTATTTCACCTTCAGACTATTCTGCTTGGTTTACTTTGAGGGGGTGCAGGTAAGTGTCATGTACAAGGTTTCCCTTCAGCTCTCCTGAAGCAAATTTCCAAGTCTTTCTAGAATCCGCTTTTTCTTGACCAGAAACCATCATAGACACACAGGGCAACAAATTAGATCTCATAGCAAATTCCAGGAAGAAAAAAGTGATTTATCTGCCACAATTATTCTGGGCAAGCCTGCCGCTTTTGTGCATGACCGAGTGTCTGAGCAGCTGCAGAGTGCGCCTGCACGGGTGTTTGCGGGCGGATGTGGGCGTGGGCTTGGGCATTTTTCAGTCTGAGACCAGAGCAGCGAAGGGTGTGGAGCGGGTAGAAGTGTGAGGGGAAGGGGTGTGGGGCAGGGGCAGGGGAGCCGGTAAGAAGAGGAGGGAAGGTGAGAATAAGTCTTGTAATGTTTCCTGCAAATTTTAATTTCTTATGAAAGAGCTGGTCCATGTAAAACGGGTTCTGTAAAACTTGAGAATTGTTTCTTCTTTTTCTGAGAAATGAGCTTTCCATGAAAACTGATTTACTGTTTCAATTAAATACACTTGAGAGCTGACTGAAAACGGAAATTCAGTTCAGTGACGATGGGGGTGTCTAGGGAGTCAGCATTTCCCACAGCTTTGTCCAGGTGGGGTACACAGAGGGTCTCCACTCCCCTAGCTGTGTGGATGAACCCTCCCTCCTCTGAACCCCACTGAAGCTCAAGACTACATCTCTAGAAGGAAGCTCACCTTATCTTTATTGTCTGCCTCTGCAGAACACAGCTTATCTCATCAACCAGGCCAGGAACACAATGGGCAGGAACCCCACCCCCACAGCACCAAGTGGACTTAACAGACAGATTACACGGGTTTATGGAGAAGGAGGAGAATGAAGGCGTGTGAGACCCGGAAATGGAGGATTCATCAAACTGCTCACAGAAGCCTGCGCTAGATTCTAAGGAGACACAGACAGTGCCTCTGCTCCGGTTGTCAGAGCAGGGTGGGGCGCAGACTGGTAAGCTAACAGCTATAGTGCCCCTGGCTGGAGGGGTCCCAGCAGAGTCAACATTGAGCTAAAGGCAAGTGGAGGAAGCAGGGGTGCTTTCTACTCACAGAGTCCAGGAGAACTTCCCAGAGGACAGATCTGAACTGGGCCTAGGAGGATGAGGAAAGGGAAAGGACAAGAAGCCCCACGCAGAGGCCAGGAGGTTGTGCAAGCCTGGGCCCTTTCAGTAGCACCGGCTGGGCCCAGAGGCGGGTGTGTGAGAGAGCAGTGGTAGGGACCTAAGAGGCAGTCAGGAAGGGACTTGAAGATCTGCACTCAGTGAAGGTTCCATCCTGCAGGCATGAGGGCGCCAATGGTGCTTTCTCAGTGGAAAGACAGTGAGTGATGAGAGCTTGCTCTGGAAAGATGGACTGGCAGGTGGGTGGAGGCTGGACTGTGAGTGGGGAGAAGGGGCATCAGTGAGGGGCCTGATGCCATGCTGTAGGCAAGGAAGAATGAATGTCAGGTCAGGGGAGAGAGAGGGGTGAGAGATGTGGACTTAAGATAGGCCACTCCCGGCCACGGATTGATGGTGGCAGGGAAGGAGAGGAGGGAGGAGTTAAAGAAGACTCTTTTGAGTCCAGGTGACTGGGCAGATGGTGGTGTCATTCTTGGAAGCTGGGAACATGCAGGAGTAGACGGGAGAAGATGCTGAGTGCAGGTTTGGGTATAGAGAGCCCTGGGGAAAGACCTCCAGCAGGGAGGACCAGGATGGGGTCAGAGGCAAGGTCGGGCTTAGAGGACAGAGGCAGGATGGGCTGGTGGTTCCCTATGCAACACCCCTCCCCCGCCTCCTCGTACCTTCTCCCCTTTCATTCCAGGAAGACCGGAGGCTCCATCAAGTCCAGCTTTTCCCTCGGGGCCCTGAGGAACATCAAGGAAAATAAGCTTACAATATCTTTGATAAGTATCAAATACGAACCCCCTTTGGAAAAGGAGACCAAAGCTGAGAGGACCCAGTGGGTGAGGCCAGTGGGTCTAAAGCCTTGTGTCAGTCTGTAGTGGAACAACTTTCCTGGCCACAGCTCGGCCACTGCTGGCTGTGTGCCTGTAGATGAGTGTCCTTCACTCTCTGGGTTGTGTCTTCTCTTCTGCGGGGCAGTCGGGGGCAGAGCTGGACTAGATTGTCTCTGGGGCCTCCCACCCCAGGCCGAGCACTGACGGACTATGACTCCAAGATTTTACATGAGCCTGTATTTCCTACACAGACTAAGATGAAGCAGTGAAACAACGTGTAGGATGATATTTTCCTTGGCTGTTGCTTCTTATCTGGAGTCTTAGTAATAGCAATGTCTTGGCTGAGGAGGATTTTGTTTACAAATGCCAGCTAGCTGCTCACGCCTAGCCATAAGCCTCAGCACTGGGGTCTTCAGTCTGGGGTCCCTGGCTAAAGGAAGCCCCATGGGTACAGAGAGGGGGCAGTGACTTCGGTAGCTCACCGGGGGACCAGGTTCACCAGTAGGTCCATCTTCTCCAGGGGATCCAGGGGGTCCCATGAAAACATCAGTTCCTGGTTTTCCTGGGATCCCAGGTAAGCCAGGTGGGCCTGGAGGACCTGGAGGACCCTAGGAAAAGACACCTTGTTAAAAAACAGGGCAGGTGGGGACAAATGAATATGTTCCGCTAACTCCATTGTTGACAACAACCCTACGGGTAGAGACTGGTGTTGCTCCTTAGAAGATGGGGAAACTGAGGCTCCGTGAGATGATGTGACCTGCTTAAGAGCTCACACACACAGCTAATTAGGAGAAGAGCTGAGATTTGGACCCAAGTCTTTTTAAGCCCATTATATAATGTTTTCTCCCCAGATGTATGTATACAATAAAGATGCAAAATTGTTGGAATTCTCAGAGGTGCTCTACTTTAGTTTTCTGATTACCTGAGAGGTTAGTCCAAAACTGCCTATTGTTAGAAAGCGAAAGGGTTAGTCACTCAGTTGTATCCAATTCTTTGTGGCCCCATGGACTATATAGCTGGCCAGGCTCCTCTATTCATGGGATTTCCCAGGCAAGAATAATGGAGTGAGTTGCCATTCCCTTCTCCAGGGAATATTCCTGACCCAGGAATCAAACCCAGATCTCCTGCACTGCAGGCAGATTCTTTACTGTCTTAGTTAAGGCCTATTGTTGAAGTCGCTCAGTCGTGTCCGACTCTTTGTGACCCCATGGACTATAGCCCACCAGGCTCCTCCGTTCATGGGATTCTCCAGGCACGAATACTGGAGTGGGTTGCCATTTCCTTCTCCAGGGGATCTTCCCGACCCAGGGATCGAACCCAGGTCTTCCGCATTGCAAGCAGATGCATTGCAAGGCCTATTGTTAAGCCTTATTAAAATACCCCTGCAAGGTACTAGTCTTTTTAGCCTGGGGCTGGGTTTGCTGATGCCACCAGCTTGGACGTTCTAAGTAGGTCCTGTCCCACTCATCCAGTGAGTCCTGAACCCTTCCAGCCCTGTCATGACGAGCGGGCAGAAAGGCAGCTGAGCAGAGCCCTCTAGGTGGGGATTCTTGACAGGGGCTCAGAAGAAGGGATGGAATGAGGTTGGGGCTCTGAGGACAGATGCATGAGATTCAGCTGAGAGGAGAGGTGGTGCTCTCCCAGGGGGAAATCTAGAGGGATCCCTGGGGGCCCAGCCTTGGGCAAGAGGCTGGGGGACCAAGAGTTGCCAAGGAGGCAGAAAGAGTGGTCTGGAGAGGTAGAAAGGGGGCTGCCTCAGGGTAGGGAGGGTTTTGAGAAGGGTCTGGATGTCAAAGTGTGAAATGCTGTGTAGAGAAGAGGCCAGCAGGTCTCTGTGATGGGTAAGGGGGTTGGGGGCAGAGCCGGTGGTAGAGGTGAAGGTCATGGGCACACCTGCTGTGGAAGAGCTGCTGGAGAAGGCTGCCAGGGGAAGGAGGCAAGTGTAAAGTGGGGCTCCTGACTATAAACTAAGGTCAGACTCACTTAGCACTGACCAAAGACGGAAATGCCGAGCATACAGAAGTGTAGATGGGAAGTACAGTGAGTCCCAGGAGCCCACCGTCAGCCTCAGCAGTCATCTACAGAGGCCAAGCTGGTCTCATCTGTTATCAGTCCCTGTGTCCCCCCTCCTAGATCCTCACGAAGGCTGCCCTCCCCTCGCCACCCAGCACCAGGCCTTTTAACCCTTCACACTCACTCGTAACAGCTCCTCACTGTGCACCAGATCACCAGAGCCAGAGCTGACATCCAAGCCCCAGCCCAGGCCGGAGCCCTCAGCCTCCACTGCCACCTGCAGAGAGAAGAAGCTCCCACGGCTGAGCTTCACCATCATTCTCCAAGGACAGGCATGTCACTGAAAGCTTTCCAGAATTCTGTGCCCCGGCAACTGCTGCTGACTTCCCTCCTGGCTCTTATGCCCCATCCCCTCCATAGCTACCCTCCTTCTCTCCCTCCCAGCTGTGCAGCCAACATACAGCCAGTGCTCAAACACAGGACGCTTTCACAGCCTCTCTCCTCTCTTTTCCCGCGTTTCCAACCCCTACTCATCCTTCAAGGTCCAGTTCCATGGTCACCTCCTCCAGGAAGCCCTGCCCAACCCCGTTTTCAGACCGAATTCATCTCTCCTGCTCTGTGTTCCCACCAGCCTCTGTGGAGGTCTGGATTTGGCGTAGGGCCACCTGGCTTTGAAGCTCAGCTGTGTGTGTCTGTCGGCCCCACTAGGCTAGGATTCCAGAACTGGTCCAGTCCTGAGACACCTCTGGGTGCCCAAGGTCCATCATGAGATCTGGCACCAAGAAGGCACTCAATGTCTACTTGCTGAATGTCATCAAATTCCTCCAAAGAACTTCCAAAACACCTTTCTGGTACTTAATACCTGAGGATGGGAACCAGGCAAAGCCTCCTTCAATCATGAAGTAAGGAGGATCTGGGTTAGGGTTAGAGCTGAGTCTGGGCACATTGTGTACGTGTGGGTGGGAGAGGGGAGGTGATGACGTGGAGGTGGAGAGACAGGAGGCTGCTGTCGCCATCCGAGGGGTGAGGAGGAGCTGCGCTAGACTGAGGGGCTTGGGGACTGACTGGATCACGGAGGCAGGAGAGACACCTGAGGACATTTCCTGGCTTCTGTCTTGGTGATCAGGAAGATGGGGTACCATTCCCAGAACAGGGGAGCCCTGCAGGGAAAGCAGGCCTAGGAGCACGGTGACAAGTTCAGCCTGGGGTGTGAGGGACCCAGGGGCCTTTCAGGGCACAGGATATAAAGGAGCTTTATAAATAACAAACTCCTGGGCTCTAGGAGAGAGCCCCGGCACAGGAGTGAGCACTGAGCTCTGACTCGAGGGCACATGAGAGGAAGAATCCTCTGTGGCTGTTTTCTGCATCCCTGGCCCTGGCACTTTGTGCACGTGACAAGCATGGGTAGGAATCTCACCGTGGGTTCAGTAGGCCCAGCAGGTCCAGGGGGGCCAGGAAACCCCTCCTCAGCTTCACCCTAAAGAGAACAAGATGTCAGTGGAGCACTGGGCACCCCTTCCTCCTGTCCCCTTTTCTCTCCAGAAATTATGCTCCTCTTCAGAGGAGGCTTATGCAGGAGTTTTATATACCTAATTTGTTGAGCATGTACCACATGCCAGGTAAAATTGTCCAGGTATTAGCTCATCTGATTCTCACCACTTTCCAGAGAGAAGGTCTACATCCCCATTATACACACGAACAGACAGAAGGGTGTGGCAGGGCCAGACACGGGCGTCCCTCTCACCCGTTACCTTGGGTAAGTCTAACACTCAAAATCATCCAAAAAATACTTCAGAGTGAGTGCTCCTGTTACTGTCTTTGTTGTGTCATTTGCTGAGGAATCAGGGTACCTATTTCAGCTCGTCACAGATTCCAGACACAGGCACTTAGGGTGATGTATCTTTACAGGTTATATGCCAGGATGAAATGCTGCACACTCATCTTTCCCTTTCTCCCCCTCTCTCTTCTTTTTTCTTGTTGCTTAGACACTAAGTCATATCCGACTGTTTTGTGACCCCATGGACTGTAGCCCACCAGCTCTTCTGTCCATGGGATTTCCCAGGCAAGAATACTGGAGTGGGTTGCCGTTTCCTTTTCTAGGGGATTTTCCCAANATTGTCTTTCTGACTTTTCAAATCAAGGGTACAACTTGTAGCAGTTTCAAAGGAAGTTCCAGAAGATATGTTAGACCTTGATTTATCTGTCTCAGAAACAGATTTTATCTAGCTTGTAGGTATGAAGAGATAGTATCTGGGCCCATTTCATTGGCTCACAGATTTGATGACCACCATTTTGGAATATGAGTGGATATGTTTTGGGGTGGAAGAGCTTATCGTAGGTTACTGTGACCTACATGAATAGGCAGAGTCAAAGCGGTAGCTCCAATTTAAAGGATCACCAAAGACCCCATAGCTTAAATGGTCAGGGCAGTCCTATACTTCACCCCTCAGTGAGAGAACTGTGTGGTGAGGCTATGCGCTGTTTGGAATTCCAACCAGCAGAGTGGCGAGTCTGAATATGATGATGGTATGGAGAGACCAGTTCTACAGCAGAAACATTGTGAAAGAACCAGGTGTGGGAGTGCTGCGTGTTGCAAAATGGTGGTTTAGGATCTATTAGAAATTCTGGGCACTTCCCTGGTGGTCCAGTGGCTAAGACTCTATGCTCCCCATGCAGGCAGCCTGAGTTCAACCCCTGGTCAGGGAACTAGATCCCATGTGCTGCAACTAACGGTTTGAATGCCACAACTAAAAGATTCGGCATGCCACAACTAACTGAAGATCCCACATGCCTGCTGCAGCCAAATAAATAAATATTTTTTAAAATTCTGGCTCATTATGGTAGCTGGGTTTGCTAAGGACAATGTTAGACTTCATCACGTAACATCAAAGACCTTTTCAGTTGTGGTTTCTTACTTACTGCCTTATCAAGTCTGCTAGTTTTGTGTATAGTGTTACACTGATAACTTCAATTTGTTACAGTTAAAATTGACTATGCTCTATATGGTTTCATGGAGGCCTACAATTCAGATTTTTTTTACCAAATACATTTGATGATTAAAGAAGATATAAAATAGGAAATCCAGCCAATATCATAGCATTTAATTGAAACAAGCTGTTATAAGCTCTAAACCCTTACTGCTGCTGCTGCTGCTAAGTCGCTTCAGTCGTGTCCAACTCTGTGCGACCCCATAGATGGCAGCCCACCAGACTCCCCCATCCCTGGGATTCTCTAGGCAAGAATACTGGAGTGGGTTGCCATTTCCTTCTCCAATGCATGAAAGTGAAAAGTCAAAGTGAACTAGATCCTACTTAAGACCATCTCAGGTTCTTGGGAAGGGGTACACTGTTCCTTACCACTCAAGATTTAGAGAATTGATCGAAGCCAATTTGGGACTGGTTGGAGAAAGGGAAGGTGATGGTCATTTACTTGCATTCCTCACACATCTCATGCAAAAGCTGGTTTTACAGTGCCCAGCAATGACATTTCAGGAGCTCAGTGAGGTTACTCACAGCCAGTTACTGGGAGCTTAACAGTCCTCAGCAATTCTAGGCACTGAAGAAAATTTGAAACATAAACTCTCTTCTGCCTGGGCATCCCAGCGCCTTTTGAGACTGAAGAACATGTATTAGTCCGACTATGAAAGAAGAGAAAGAATGACGACCATCGGTCCTAGGTCTGTGCTGAAGGTGGCAGAGTCCACAGCGCAGAAGCAGAAAGAAAGCTTTCAGAGCCATTTCCAGTGTGTTCTTCAGCAGCCTTTCCAGAACCATTCCACCGATGAGAAAGCAAGCCATCCCCCGCCCATTCCCTCATGGGCTAACGATCTTCGAGCGGCTGCTCATCTTAATTTGGGGAAAAGAAATTATGGAATATTCCTATGATCACACTCAATACAGAACAATCTATTTGATGGATTCTTAATGACATTCACATTTTGATGACAATCTCACATTTGAAAATGATTACCTATAACAATATTTCCAGCCAAGTAAACCAAATCTTCAGGGTTTTCAACTATCTAGACTGGTCTGTGTGTCCTGCAGGTGAGAAGAGAGGCTGATGTCCTGGTAACAACGAGGAACGACCTCCCTGCAAGTGTCCAGCTAGCCGTGGAAGGCACTGCCTGGGCAGGAAATGAGTCCTCTGGCATTGGAGGCATGTCAACTGAAGCAGAGATTGGAGGAGACTCAAGGATTACCGGTATCATTGGATTTTATGTGGTGTTACATCCCTGAGATTCTTCACTTTCTTCCGCATGTTTTTGTCGTTATTTCACCTTCAGACTATTCTGCTTGGTTTACTTTGAGGGGGTGCAGGTAAGTGTCATGTACAAGGTTTCCCTTCAGCTCTCCTGAAGCAAATTTCCAAGTCTTTCTAGAATCCGCTTTTTCTTGACCAGAAACCATCATAGACACACAGGGCAACAAATTAGATCTCATAGCAAATTCCAGGAAGAAAAAAGTGATTTATCTGCCACAATTATTCTGGGCAAGCCTGCCGCTTTTGTGCATGACCGAGTGTCTGAGCAGCTGCAGAGTGCGCCTGCACGGGTGTTTGCGGGCGGATGTGGGCGTGGGCTTGGGCATTTTTCAGTCTGAGACCAGAGCAGCGAAGGGTGTGGAGCGGGTAGAAGTGTGAGGGGAAGGGGTGTGGGGCAGGGGCAGGGGAGCCGGTAAGAAGAGGAGGGAAGGTGAGAATAAGTCTTGTAATGTTTCCTGCAAATTTTAATTTCTTATGAAAGAGCTGGTCCATGNATGTTTGCGGGCGGATGTGGGCGTGGGCTTGGGCATTTTTCAGTCTGAGACCAGAGCAGCGAAGGGTGTGGAGCGGGTAGAAGTGTGAGGGGAAGGGGTGTGGGGCAGGGGCAGGGGAGCCGGTAAGAAGAGGAGGGAAGGTGAGAATAAGTCTTGTAATGTTTCCTGCAAATTTTAATTTCTTATGAAAGAGCTGGTCCATGTAAAACGGGTTCTGTAAAACTTGAGAATTGTTTCTTCTTTTTCTGAGAAATGAGCTTTCCATGAAAACTGATTTACTGTTTCAATTAAATACACTTGAGAGCTGACTGAAAACGGAAATTCAGTTCAGTAACGATGGGGGTGTCTAGGGAGTCAGCATTTCCCACAGCTTTGTCCAGGTGGGGTACACAGAGGGTCTCCACTCCCCTAGCTGTGTGGATGAACCCTCCCTCCTCTGAACCCCACTGAAGCTCAAGACTACATCTCTAGAAGGAAGCTCACCTTATCTTTATTGTCTGCCTCTGCAGAACACAGCTTATCTCATCAACCAGGCCAGGAACACAATGGGCAGGAACCCCACCCCCACAGCACCAAGTGGACTTAACAGACAGATTACACGGGTTTATGGAGAAGGAGGAGAATGAAGGCGTGTGAGACCCGGAAATGGAGGATTCATCAAACTGCTCACAGAAGCCTGCGCTAGATTCTAAGGAGACACAGACAGTGCCTCTGCTCCGGTTGTCAGAGCAGGGTGGGGCGCAGACTGGTAAGCTAACAGCTATAGTGCCCCTGGCTGGAGGGGTCCCAGCAGAGTCAACATTGAGCTAAAGGCAAGTGGAGGAAGCAGGGGTGCTTTCTACTCACAGAGTCCAGGAGAACTTCCCAGAGGACAGATCTGAACTGGGCCTAGGAGGATGAGGAAAGGGAAAGGACAAGAAGCCCCAAATTCAGTTCAGTAACGATGGGGGTGTCTAGGGAGTCAGCATTTCCCACAGCTTTGTCCAGGTGGGGTACACAGAGGGTCTCCACTCCCCTAGCTGTGTGGATGAACCCTCCCTCCTCTGAACCCCACTGAAGCTCAAGACTACATCTCTAGAAGGAAGCTCACCTTATCTTTATTGTCTGCCTCTGCAGAACACAGCTTATCTCATCAACCAGGCCAGGAACACAATGGGCAGGAACCCCACCCCCACAGCACCAAGTGGACTTAACAGACAGATTACACGGGTTTATGGAGAAGGAGGAGAATGAAGGCGTGTGAGACCCGGAAATGGAGGATTCATCAAACTGCTCACAGAAGCCTGCGCTAGATTCTAAGGAGACACAGACAGTGCCTCTGCTCCAGTTGTCAGAGCAGGGTGGGGCGCAGACTGGTAAGCTAACAGCTATAGTGCCCCTGGCTGGAGGGGTCCCAGCAGAGTCAACATTGAGCTAAAGGCAAGTGGAGGAAGCAGGGGTGCTTTCTACTCACAGAGTCCAGGAGAACTTCCCAGAGGACAGATCTGAACTGGGCCTAGGAGGATGAGGAAAGGGAAAGGACAAGAAGCCCCACGCAGAGGCCAGGAGGTTGTGCAAGCCTGGGCCCTTTCAGTAGCACCGGCTGGGCCCAGAGGCGGGTGTGTGAGAGAGCAGTGGTAGGGACCTAAGAGGTAGTCAGCAAGGGACTTGAAGATCTGCACTCAGTGAAGGTTCCATCCTGCAGGCATGAGGGCGCCAATGGTGCTTTCTCAGTGGAAAGACAGTGAGTGATGAGAGCTTGCTCTGGAAAGATGGACTGGCAGGTGGGTGGAGGCTGGACTGTGAGTGGGGAGAAGGGGCATCAGTGAGGGGCCTGATGCCATGCTGTAGGCAAGGAAGAATGAATGTCAGGTCAGGGGAGAGAGAGGGGTGAGAGATGTGGACTTAAGATAGGCCACTCCCGGCCACGGATTGATGGTGGCAGGGAAGGAGAGGAGGGAGGAGTTAAAGAAGACTCTTTTGAGTCCAGGTGACTGGGCAGATGGTGGTGTCATTCTTGGAAGCTGGGAACATGCAGGAGTAGATGGGAGAAGATGCTGAGTGCAGGTTTGGGTATAGAGAGCCCTGGGGAAAGACCTCCAGCAGGGAGGACCAGGATGGGGTCAGAGGCAAGGTCGGGCTTAGAGGACAGAGGCAGGATGGGCTGGTGGTTCCCTATGCAACACCCCTCCCCCGCCTCCTCGTACCTTCTCCCCTTTCATTCCAGGAAGACCGGAGGCTCCATCAAGTCCAGCTTTTCCCTCGGGGCCCTGAGGAACATCAAGGAAAATAAGCTTACAATATCTTTGATAAGTATCAAATACGAACCCCCTTTGGAAAAGGAGACCAAAGCTGAGAGGACCCAGTGGGTGAGGCCAGTGGGTCTAAAGCCTTGTGTCAGTCTGTAGTGGAACAACTTTCCTGGCCACAGCTCGGCCACTGCTGGCTGTGTGCCTGTAGATGAGTGTCCTTCACTCTCTGGGTTGTGTCTTCTCTTCTGCGGGGCAGTCGGGGGCAGAGCTGGACTAGATTGTCTCTGGGGCCTCCCACCCCAGGCCGAGCACTGACGGACTATGACTCCAAGATTTTACATGAGCCTGTATTTCCTACACAGACTAAGATGAAGCAGTGAAACAACGTGTAGGATGATATTTTCCTTGGCTGTTGCTTCTTATCTGGAGTCTTAGTAATAGCAATGTCTTGGCTGAGGAGGATTTTGTTTACAAATGCCAGCTAGCTGCTCACGCCTAGCCATAAGCCTCAGCACTGGGGTCTTCAGTCTGGGGTCCCTGGCTAAAGGAAGCCCCATGGGTACAGAGAGGGGGCAGTGACTTCGGTAGCTCACCGGGGGACCAGGTTCACCAGTAGGTCCATCTTCTCCAGGGGATCCAGGGGGTCCCATGAAAACATCAGTTCCTGGTTTTCCTGGGATCCCAGGTAAGCCAGGTGGGCCTGGAGGACCTGGAGGACCCTAGGAAAAGACACCTTGTTAAAAAACAGGGCAGGTGGGGACAAATGAATATGTTCCGCTAACTCCATTGTTGACAACAACCCTACGGGTAGAGACTGGTGTTGCTCCTTAGAAGATGGGGAAACTGAGGCTCCGTGAGATGATGTGACCTGCTTAAGAGCTCACACACACAGCTAATTAGGAGAAGAGCTGAGATTTGGACCCAAGTCTTTTTAAGCCCATTATATAATGTTTTCTCCCCAGATGTATGTATACAATAAAGATGCAAAATTGTTGGAATTCTCAGAGGTGCTCTACTTTAGTTTTCTGATTACCTGAGAGGTTAGTCCAAAACTGCCTCTTGTTAGAAAGCGAAAGGGTTAGTCACTCAGCTGTATCCAATTCTTTGTGGCCCCATGGACTATATAGCTGGCCAGGCTCCTCTATTCATGGGATTTCCCAGGCAAGAATAATGGAGTGAGTTGCCATTCCCTTCTCCAGGGAATATTCCTGACCCAGGAATCAAACCCAGATCTCCTGCACTGCAGGCAGATTCTTTACTGTCTTAGTTAAGGCCTATTGTTGAAGTCGCTCAGTCGTGTCCGACTCTTTGTGACCCCATGGACTATAGCCCACCAGGCTCCTCCGTTCATGGGATTCTCCAGGCACGAATACTGGAGTGGGTTGCCATTTCCTTCTCCAGGGGATCTTCCCGACCCAGGGATCGAACCCAGGTCTTCCGCATTGCAAGCAGATGCATTGCAAGGCCTATTGTTAAGCCTTATTAAAATACCCCTGCAAGGTACTAGTCTTTTTAGCCTGGGGCTGGGTTTGCTGATGCCACCAGCTTGGACGTTCTAAGTAGGTCCTGTCCCACTCATCCAGTGAGTCCTGAACCCTTCCAGCCCTGTCATGACGAGCGGGCAGAAAGGCAGCTGAGCAGAGCCCTCTAGGTGGGGATTCTTGACAGGGGCTCAGAAGAAGGGATGGAATGAGGTTGGGGCTCTGAGGACAGATGCATGAGATTCAGCTGAGAGGAGAGGTGGTGCTCTCCCAGGGGGAAATCTAGAGGGACCCCTGGGGGCCCAGCCTTGGGCAAGAGGCTGGGGGACCAAGAGTTGCCAAGGAGGCAGAAAGAGTGGTCTGGAGAGGTAGAAAGGGGGCTGCCTCAGGGTAGGGAGGGTTTTGAGAAGGGTCTGGATGTCAAAGTGTGAAATGCTGTGTAGAGAAGAGGCCAGCAGGTCTCTGTGATGGGTAAGGGGGTTGGGGGCAGAGCCGGTGGTAGAGGTGAAGGTCATGGGCACACCTGCTGTGGAAGAGCTGCTGGAGAAGGCTGCCAGGGGAAGGAGGCAAGTGTAAAGTGGGGCTCCTGACTATAAACTAAGGTCAGACTCACTTAGCACTGACCAAAGACGGAAATGCCGAGCATACAGAAGTGTAGATGGGAAGTACAGTGAGTCCCAGGAGCCCACCGTCAGCCTCAGCAGTCATCTACAGAGGCCAAGCTGGTCTCATCTGTTATCAGTCCCTGTGTCCCCCCTCCTAGATCCTCACGAAGGCTGCCCTCCCCTCGCCACCCAGCACCAGGCCTTTTAACCCTTCACACTCACTCGTAACAGCTCCTCACTGTGCACCAGATCACCAGAGCCAGAGCTGACATCCAAGCCCCAGCCCAGGCCGGAGCCCTCAGCCTCCACTGCCACCTGCAGAGAGAAGAAGCTCCCACGGCTGAGCTTCACCATCATTCTCCAAGGACAGGCATGTCACTGAAAGCTTTCCAGAATTCTGTGCCCCGGCAACTGCTGCTGACTTCCCTCCTGGCTCTTATGCCCCATCCCCTCCATAGCTACCCTCCTTCTCTCCCTCCCAGCTGTGCAGCCAACATACAGCCAGTGCTCAAACACAGGACGCTTTCACAGCCTCTCTCCTCTCTTTTCCCGCGTTTCCAACCCCTACTTATCCTTCAAGGTCCAGTTCCATGGTCACCTCCTCCAGGAAGCCCTGCCCAACCCCGTTTTCAGACCGAATTCATCTCTCCTGCTCTGTGTTCCCACCAGCCTCTGTGGAGGTCTGGATTTGGCGTAGGGCCACCTGGCTTTGAAGCTCAGCTGTGTGTGTCTGTCGGCCCCACTAGGCTAGGATTCCAGAACTGGTCCAGTCCTGAGACACCTCTGGGTGCCCAAGGTCCATCATGAGATCTGGCACCAAGAAGGCACTCAATGTCTACTTGCTGAATGTCATCAAATTCCTCCAAAGAACTTCCAAAACACCTTTCTGGTACTTAATACCTGAGGATGGGAACCAGGCAAAGCCTCCTTCAATCATGAAGTAAGGAGGATCTGGGTTAGGGTTAGAGCTGAGTCTGGGCACATTGTGTACGTGTGGGTGGGAGAGGGGAGGTGATGACATGGAGGTGGAGAGACAGGAGGCTGCTGTCGCCATCCGAGGGGTGAGGAGGAGCTGCGCTAGACTGAGGGGCTTGGGGACTGACTGGATCACGGAGGCAGGAGAGACACCTGAGGACATTTCCTGGCTTCTGTCTTGGTGATCAGGAAGATGGGGTACCATTCCCAGAACAGGGGAGCCCTGCAGGGAAAGCAGGCCTAGGAGCACGGTGACAAGTTCAGCCTGGGGTGTGAGGGACCCAGGGGCCTTTCAGGGCACAGGATATAAAGGAGCTTTATAAATAACAAACTCCTGGGCTCTAGGAGAGAGCCCCGGCACAGGAGTGAGCACTGAGCTCTGACTCGAGGGCACATGAGAGGAAGACTCCTCTGTGGCTGTTTTCTGCATCCCTGGCCCTGGCACTTTGTGCACGTGACAAGCATGGGTAGGAATCTCACCGTGGGTTCAGTAGGCCCAGCAGGTCCAGGGGGGCCAGGAAACCCCTCCTCAGCTTCACCCTAAAGAGAACAAGATGTCAGTGGAGCACTGGGCACCCCTTCCTCCTGTCCCCTTTTCTCTCCAGAAATTATGCTCCTCTTCAGAGGAGGCTTATGCAGGAGTTTTATATACCTAATTTGTTGAGCATGTACCACATGCCAGGTAAAATTGTCCAGGTATTAGCTCATCTGATTCTCACCACTTTCCAGAGAGAAGGTCTACATCCCCATTATACACACGAACAGACAGAAGGGTGTGGCAGGGCCAGACACGGGCGTCCCTCTCACCCATTACCTTGGGTAAGTCTAACACTCAAAATCATCCAAAAAATACTTCAGAGTGAGTGCTCCTGTTACTGTCTTTGTTGTGTCATTTGCTGAGGAATCAGGGTACCTATTTCAGCTCGTCACAGATTCCAGACACAGGCACTTAGGGTGATGTATCTTTACAGGTTATACGCCAGGATGAAATGCTGCACACTCATCTTTCCCTTTCTCCCCCTCTCTCTTCTTTTTTCTTGTTGCTTAGACACTAAGTCATATCCGACTGTTTTGTGACCCCATGGACTGTAGCCCACCAGCTCTTCTGTCCATGGGATTTCCCAGGCAAGAATACTGGAGTGGGTTGCCGTTTCCTTTTCTAGGGGATTTTCCCAA
>SJYX01000402.1:68605-89303 GCA_006410675.1 Oreotragus oreotragus | reverse complement strand
GATGCCGCGTCTCCTGTGTTGGCAGGCAGATTCTTCACCACTGAGCTACCTTTCTTCTTAGAAATTTTAAAAAATCTCATTGGGAAAGTTAGAAGCACCCTTGGTGGAAACACCACAATATATTCCACAGTTCTGCTACTTTAAGGCCATACTTGCTGACATTTAGAAAGGGTATTTCCTTCCCAGGCTTTTGCATGTATCTATTTTTAAATAGTTAAGACCACACAGTATACTAAATTTCATAACCAGCTTTTTTCACTTAGCATTATACAGTAAGTATTTTCTTGTCATTAAATACTCCTAGTAAGTTTAATCTTAATAGCTGCATAATGTCCCATTATTTGAACATCCTTTAATTCAGTTAACTCCCTTATTGTTGGCTAAACTATATCCAGTTTTCTTTTTCCATTAGGGACAATACTAAGATTAACATCCATGTACAGAAAGCTTTTTTAATATAAGACTACCTCTTTTAGGATCGATTCCTAGAACAGAAGTGTCTGGGTCAACAAAATGCAATTTATGGTGTTTATATGTGTTGACACAGAACTTCTCAGGAGCAGTCAGTCACTGACACGGCCACCAGCATAGCTGGTCTCACCAGGCCCTCACCAAACACCAACTTCTCAAAGCACAAAATATAAAGGATCTAAGGACAACTGAACCAGGCTGTCCAACAAATCAATGGCAAAAAGAACAAAGTAGGTGGGAGAAAATCATGGACTAAAAGAGACTTAAGAGACACATCAATCAAACAATGTAGACCCTGTTTGGATTCAGATCCAACCTAACCATGAAAAGGCATTTTTAAATGGCCAGGGTATTAGGTGATGTGAAGGAACCACTGTCAGCTTTCTTAGATGGATAATGACATCCATTATCACCCACTGATGGATGATACTGTGGCAAAGGAAAAAAGGTCCCAGATCAACCTTTTAACAATACATATTAATGTGTTTTTGAGTTAAATGATATGATGCTTGGGATTTGCTTTGAAACACTCCAGCCTTCCCCATCCCTCCACTCCAAAAAGATAGCTGTAGGAGGTGGATAAAAGCAAGACACATTATGTTGTTGATTGATGTATATGAGGGGGTTTATTACACTATTCTAAGTCCTTTGGGGAATTTTTAGAGTTGCCATAATAAAAAGGTTTTAGAGAAAGAAAAAGGAGAACTGGCTCCATGTGAAGGCACATGGCCAGCCAGCACTGCTGCACCTGATGTGGCATCTCTGTGGGGAGAGGCAGTCTTGGGGTTTTGTGTGTTCCTTGGGGTGAGGAGCAGAGGAGCAGGGGGACTTCAGTTAGGAGTCATAGCACAGGAGCTGGGGGCCACAGGCATCCAGCCAGCCTGGCGGGTTCCATGTTCATTGCCCAGTCGAGTCTCCCTGGAGCATGAACCCTGGCACCAGGAGCTCCTCAACTGGCTTGGCAGTGGACTCAGACACCTGCAGCAACCTAAGCATTCCAGGTGTCTCCAAGATGCAGAAAAGTTTAAAAACCAGAGCTCTTGCTCACCTCCTCCTTTTATAGAAAGCAACACCAAGACTCACCACAAGTCAGAACCTCAGCCTCCCGGCTCCCAACCTGGGGCCTCCACTACACCACACTCTTGGGGAAGCTCCAGGGCATGAGCTTTGCAGGCCAGTATGCCCGGGTTCATATCCTGGCCGTGGTCTTAAGGGCATGCCACAGCAGGCAGGTTCCTTTACCTAAATGTCACTCCCCTTGCCTGGGAAACAGAGATGACTCTCCTTGCACCAGAGAGTGTTGTGCACAGAATCAGATCAATTTGGAACCCAGAGTGCTTAATAAATGTCCGTGCAAAAGGCTTATTTCTTGCCCCTTCACTGTGAGTTCCCTGGGGATAGGAACGAGGTCATATTCATCTCAGTTCCCAACTGTATAGACTGAGGGCCCTGAGTTGCTGTGCACTGAGTCATGACAAGTGAATGAACACAAAATAAAGGGACAAAGCAGTGCTTGGTAAGCACCTTGTACCATCCCATAGTCCCTCCAGTCCCAGGTCAGCCCTGGAGCACTGTGGCTGAGGGACCACGTGCCTGGAGGTTGACTCGAGGCTCTGAAGGCATGTGTGACCAAGTGCTACTCAGGCAACTGGCAAGCCCAAGCTGGTCACCAATGGAACACTTTCCTTTAAAAATATTGACACTTAAAGGGCAATTAAATTCCCCAGTTCACACAAACCCATGCTGAGGACTGACTTTGGGTTTCCCACTTCTAAAAGGCAAAGTCACAGCCCTTAAGTAGTGACAACCTCACACCTGTGCACAGGACCTGCATTTCTGACATGACATCACAGCTACTCTCTTTTACAGATGAGGTAGTGAAGTGAAGTGAAGTGAAGCCGCTCAGTCGTGTCTGACTCTTTGCGACCCCATGGATTGTAGCCTACAAGACTCCTCTGTCCATGGAATTTTCCAGGCAAGTGTATTGGAGTGGGTTGCCATTTCCTTCTCCAGGGGATCTTCCCAAGCCAGGGATCGAACCCAGGTCTCCCACATTTCAGGCAGATGCTTTACTGTCTGAGCCACCAGGTTAATTCCTAACCCTCTTTTACAGATGAGGAAACTGAGGCCCCCAAAAAAGGATTTGCCTGAGGTCATATAGTTGCAACCCAGGATTATAGAACCTCGTGTTACAAGGCACCTGAAGGTAATTGGACCCTCTCCCCACCCCAACACACACACACCTTTGATGCTTCTATTTCCTTTATAGTCTCTGCCACATCTTATAAGCTTTCCCACCTCCAGAATGGGAATCTCATGACATTTGAGATGGGCCTTTGTACCTTCCAGCAGGTCTGCCTGTTAGACTCACTTCAATTAAAGATGTGGGCAACTTGGGACACAAAGCCAGGTGCCATAGGTTTTTACCTCTTGCTTTATCTCTACAAACTGCAGCTTCCTCATGTGTTCTCTCAAAAGCCCCAATTCTGCATGTTGCAAACAAGATGAAAACCCAGGCCCTTCCCACAACTCTGGCTTTCTTTCCCTCCTCTGTAAGACTGGCCAAGTCAAATCTTCACACCTTTGTGTGAAGTGAAATCTTCACTTACCAGAGAGGCCCCTCTTTCAGGGGCTACTGAGGGTAAGGGGAGTGGGGGCCCCTCAGGGGGAGTGCTGCCCCATGCGTCTGCCCCAGCCGCAGTAAGGGGCTCCTCTGTCATGGCTGCTGCTAAGTCTTCGTCGCCAGGACCCTGAGAAGCCAAAGCAACATAGGGACTCGTGTTGCCTCACCCACAATGCCACGCGCACACTGCTGCTGGGGAGTTTTGTCGACTGTCCTTTGAGCGGTGTTAGCCCAGTTTCAAAGCACTTGCCTACCTACAACTGTCATTACTCCCGATATACTCACCAAAGCACAGGTTCATGATCCTCTCCTGAAACGTGCATCTCCTCTAAGCCCTCCTCCCTAGCAGTGCTCACTGCCTCCCCCCACCCCAGCAACGCTGTCTAGCTTTGGACCACTCTCTGAGACAGTTCTCCTCGGACAAAGCTGGGCGTAGTAGGGTCAGGACCAAGCCTGCTCCCCTGACCCCTTCTGCCATGCTCCTCAGTTACATCCTGCCTCCCTCTGTTGCTGGCGACCTAAATCCGTGCCCTAACGAGTCGCCTGTGCATTTGGCTCTGGGAAGGCCAGCAACTGCTCCTGTCTCATGACCCTGATCTCCCTCCCCACTGTGAGCTGGAGAGGATGCTAGGAGACACCTACAGAAGTGACCCCTTGCTCGGAGGCCGCTGTGGGTGTGACGAAAGCCAGGTCATTGGTGGGGACCCCGCTGGCCTCTTCTTCCTCAAAAGTGCTGAGCGGCACATCTGCTTCTGTTGTAGAGCCTTCTTCACTGATTGGACTCTGAAAGGAAATTGGCGCAAGGGATCATCCACTTCCTCCATACCCCGGGTTCCTGGGTATGTGACTGCAGGGAGGAAATTACTGAGGTCATCAGACAAAAGCATGGCCATAGCTCATCTAGGACCAGCCTTAGCCCACGGACCCCCAGAACTCCAGGCTTAGAATGCACCCCTCAGGTCATCCCCTTCCTGCCCCAGAGTCCCCTCCAAGACATTCTGCTGGATGCACGTCTTCAGTAACGGGAACGCCCCACCTGCACAGGAAGCCCTGCTATCTCCAGACAGCTCTGCTAGTTTAGTTTCTTTTGAGTAAAGACTGGAACCTGACCCCCAGTTTTCTCACCCTGTGACAGGGGATTTGCCTTTAAAGAAGAAGGAAAGGTAAGAGGGGAGGGAAGCAAGGTGAAGAAGAAGAAGAAGAAAAAGAAAGAGCAGGTGGTAGTAACGATTGGTTAATTAAAATAATCCATGCAACTACCAAGTGGCTTGGGGCACTCCATCACCCGGCAGGGGCACGCCCTCCCCACTNTGTGACAGGGGATTTGCCTTTAAAGAAGAAGGAAAGGTAAGAGGGGAGGGAAGCAAGGTGAAGAAGAAGAAGAAGAAAAAGAAAGAGCAGGTGGTAGTAACGATTGGTTAATTAAAATAATCCATGCAACTACCAAGTGGCTTGGGGCACTCCATCACCCGGCAGGGGCACGCCCTCCCCACTGTAAAGTTTCCTTGTCTGGACATTAGTACCAGAGGTGAAAGGCTGAGAACGAATGTGTGGAAGGATCTCAAAGACCAGTGTTGGTATGTGACGGCCTGACGACTCCCTCCTTTCACGCACCCAGCAAACATCTACTGAGTCCCCAGCATCTGTAGGGATGCAGACAGATCTGTGAGCAAGATGCGTGTGCTCCCCAGCCTCACAGAGCCCACAGCCCAGCTGAGAGCCAGAAATGAGCAATCTACCCAGTCTACTCTTAATTACAATTGTGATGAGGCCTTCCAAGGAGACATTCGGGGGTGCCGTGAATGTGTCTGACAGGCAGGCTTCACAGCCTGGGAGGCACCTTCCTAATAAAGTGATGTTTGAGCTGAACTCTAAGGATAAGCAGGAATGAAAGGAGGGAAGGAGGAGGAGGAAAAGGTCCAGGCAGACAGGAGAGGGGGTGGGAGGATTCTAAGGCAAGGAGGAGTGAGGCACGTTCCAGAAATTGAAAGAAGGCCAGTGAGGCTGGAGCACTGAGAGCAGGGACAGTGGCCCCAGATGTGGCCCTGAGGCTGGTGAGGCTGAACCCTGCGAGCCGTGGCGGCCAGGTGGGGGAGCAGGGACTGCAAGGAGGACAGTGGGAAGCCTCCCACAGACAGCTGCCCCCACCAGGAGGAGCTGGGAGAGAGGGTGGAGGTGGCCAGGGGAGATCTTAGCCATCGTCTGGGCTGGGAATGCGGTGGCTTGATCCAGGGGGCTGGCACTGGAGAAAGGTAGAAAGAGGCACAAGTGTGATATGTTGAGGCAGAAAAATCAACAAGACTTGACACGTGACAGAATGTGGGAAGTACGGAGGAGGAAAGAGAATTCTGGATTTGGCAGCTGGTGGATGAGGACTCCATCATCTGAGACAGGAACCCAGGAGTGGAAACAAGGAGTCTAGGTTTGAATCTGTTGAGTCTGAAGGACGTGCAGGACAGCCATTATGACAGTGTTACAGGACAGACGTGCAGTGTCCTCGGATCCTGCATCCTGCCTTCAGGAGATGGGAGTGTCTCTCTGTGATGCCTGAAAGGAGGGTTGAGAAGGCCTGGCCAGGCCATTGGACCATGCCAGGGCCTGCTTGAACCTGGACCCTCCATTGTGCTCTGACCACCTGCGCATGTGCCCAGAAATGGGCATGGCTGTGGCCGCCATCACCTCCTCCACTCACACCCAGCACTCTCCCACTCCCGCTCCCGAGCCCTGCAGCAGCCCTGCGCTGTCCCCATGCCTCCAGGGGCCACAGCACTCTCCACAGCACACTCACGGGCACCGGCAGACCCCACTCTGAGGGAGTATTTGTCAGGTGCCCCCTCCCCAGGCAGGTTCTTCTGGACTTGCTGGACAGAATGGAGACTGGCCCACTCAGAAGGCTGGGATCTGCTCCCAGCTGTAACCCGCAGCCTTCTAGCACTTTACACTCTTTACCAGAGTGGCCGTTTCTCCAGGGTCCTGGGTGGGCATAGGGAGGGTCAGTCCCCCAGTGGGCACGCTGCTGGCCTCTGCTTCCCTGGCAGTGCTGGCGGGCTCCTCGGCCTCCCCTGCTGCTGTCGCTGCTGAGCCCTCTTCGTTTTCTGGACCCTGAATAGGAAGACATCACCAGTGCCACCATCACTGGCCTGCTGCGCTATGGCTGGAAAGAGCTGAAACTGCCCTCCCTGAGGCCACCAGCCATCACTGTGACAGATCTGATGGATGTTTTCCAGGCCTTTACCCATTGGGATTCTTCGCAGGAGGTGGCTTCGCTGACTACTCCTACAGCAAGGCAACATTCCTGTTCCAGACCTAGACACAGCCCCCAAACCTACCTGCCTACCTCCCGGCTTGTTTACTTCCTTCTTTCCCTACTTAGGAGTCAAGGGATCTAAGATCCTGCTGTGATCCTACGATCACTTCCTCCGAAATGCCCTTCAGTGACTTCCCACTTCTGCTGAGCGTTCAGGATCTTTTCCACAGCACCCATGGTCTCAGAGGCCTCTCCAGCTGAGTTTCCCTTGCCCACTGCTTACGCCTGGCCCTGCAGGCATGCTGCACTTGGGCAGGTCTCTTGTGTTCATCTTGATGCCTCCGGCTCTTCTGCTCCTACTGGCCTACCTCCTAGAACACCTGTCTCACTTCCATCACGAGGCTACTTCTAGGCATCCCCCAGCCTCCCCCTCAGCATCCTTTACCCAGAAAGGCCTCCTGGACCCCCAACTCTGGGTTCTGGGCCCCCTTTTTAATGTGCTTCTCCTACCGTACCTCTTCCCTCTCTGTCCCCAGGGGCTGGATCTGTCCTTTTCACCTGGTGCCCAGCATAGCGCAGTACTCCACAAACACCTGCTGAATCAGTCAATAGAGGCCCAGGCCTCCAAATCTGAGTCTACCTGGACTTGGCCCCACAAAGCCATCGCTCTGTACTTGGCAAGCAGGTGAGGAAGACCAGTGACTGCTCCCACCTGAGACGCCACCAAACTCCAGAAACAAGTGTGTTGAGCATGCACTCTGAGCTGCTTACCAGAGTGACCCCCTCCCCGGGGTGCTCGATGGACGTGGAGAGGGTCAGTCCCCCGGTGGGCACACTGCTGGCCTCTGCTGCCCTAGCAGTGCTGATGGGCATCTTGGCCTCCCCGGCTGCTGCTGTTGCTGCCAAATCTTCTGTGTATGGACTCTGGGAACAAAGACATCACTAGGGACCAGATCACGTGCCCATAGCCCTGATCAAGATGGCTGTGGCTGGCAATTTGCATCTCTGTAGCTTCTTTCCTCAAAGTACTTTCTTATCTATGATGTTGCCCCACCTCCACAGAAGCCCCCAGAATCCCTGAACAAGGAGAGACTGCAAGGCCCCCTGTGTCTTCCACCTGATCCCAAGCATCTGTTTGCCACACCAGTGACTGGGAGATAGCTGCCTCCTGAGACACCTGCTCGGGTACTAGACACCAGTCTAGCCCCGTCTGCCTCCCTGTGACCTCTCCTGTGTGCCCATCCAGGAGCATAGGAACAGGGTGAGTGTCTTCCCCCATGACAGTGCTTCAGAGATATGTAGGCAGAAACCCTGTCCTCCTCAGCCTTCTCAAGAATGGACACCACTCTCTTTCCCTGTGACTCAGTTTCCTTAGAAAATTCACAGGCAGATTCTCTGAAGGTTACACAGCAGATGCAGGATACGAAGAGAGAGAGCAACTCTGGCTGCTGGTGTCACCAAACCAACTGTTTTATCTTGGTTTCATGAAGGTTTGTTTAAAAAAAAAATTGGGGTGGGGTTTTGCTCTGTTTCACTGCAGAAAATAGTTCTTTTGATACTAAAAACACTAACCTGATCAGACTTAGATTTCTTTGGTGAAGGACTTAGAGTCTATAACCAGAATACAGAGAAGACCATTTCCCAAACCCACTGGGCTACAGAACTCTTCCCATATAACATTAAATCCTTATAGAATTATTTTCCCCCCAAAACAGAGAAAAGATGATGTCATAGGATTTTAACATATTATTGACCAGGGGATTTTTGCAGAAACTAAAGCCTTTGATTGGCGATTTGTTATATAAGTGAATATTGAAACACTCCAGTCAATAATGTTTGGGTAGCAAAAGACGCACTAATACACCTCTGGTCAAAAAGTTGTTAAAATGAGATTTTATTCTGACTCAGTGTCAGCTAAAGTTCCAAAGGGCAAGTACAATTCAAGAGGCTTCAGATAACCTCTGTTAACCTCTAAAAAAAAAAAAAGAGCCAGACCGCTTACGTGGGACAAGCACAGAAACAATGAAAGGAAACAGAATCAGCTCTATCCTATCCTATCGGATTTGCCCTCCATCTGCCTTCAGGCTATGTAAGAAAAGGGAAAAGAATTCTTTTAGGGGCTAAGCAATTAGAGAATAGGAATTCCTTTCGGCAATTTCCTAGTGGAGTAGCGGATGGGAATCAGCCTGGTGACGGAGGACACAGGTTTGAATCCTGGTCCAAGACGATTCCACGTGCTGCTGGGCAGCTAAGCCTGGGCACCACAACTGCTGAGCCTGCGCTCTAGAGCCTGGGAATTCAACTACTGACGCCCACTTGCCCTGGAGACTGTGCTCCGCAAAAAGGGAAGCCACCACAGTGAGAAGCCCACGCACGGCAATGCAGAAACCCTGGCTCTTCCTAACTAGCGAAAGCAACGCGTACCCAGCACAGCCAGAGACAAACAAATTTAAAAATTATTTTGAAAAGGTTCCTCTAGAGACAATTTTCTGTGTGCTGTGGCTTCCCCTACCCTCCACCGTTTGTTAGGCAGAATACGTAGTCTTTGGACTTTGGGAGACAAAGGGACTGGTGTTTGCTTCCTCTAGGGAAATACCAAAGGCAAACGCAGGGAGCCATCTAGACCCAGAGTGAAGAGAGAGAGACAGAGAGATAACTGCCCCGCTGTTGCTTTCCTGGTGATAGAATGAAAACAACCACTCCAAAAAGAGCCTTCAAGCCATCCTGAGACGAACTCAACCCACAGGGCCCCTAGAGGTTCAGGGGGACCCGAGGGTGGAAGCCCAGGAGGAAGCTAAAAGGTCAAAAATGGACCTGGGTCCTAGATCCCTTGCAGGAGGACCTCTGGGGAATCACAGAAACCCCCATGAGAGAATATTCCAACAGTAAGACATCTTCCCCACAAAAGGCCCAGATCACAGTCTGACCAGCCACATAAAACTGTGCCATTTTCTCCAGATGGGCCAGGCTCTGCAGATGTTGAAAACAGCTGCTGGGGGGTGGGTGGTGATGAGAGAGAGGAGAAAGAAGTAAGAAAATAGACAGGAAGTTCCTGTGCTTCCTTCCCTGCCTGGCTCCTGGTTTTATCTGTACTTTTATTGGATTTTTGATATTATGCTGGACTGGATTTTGGAAATATCTGTGAAAATAGGCTGTTAACCAGACAGTGACTGGGAGAGAAGTGTCTTGAGTTTTCATCCCAGGACAGGGGAAGGAATGAGCTGACACACCGTTCTTAGCAAAGGCCAGAGGTAAGAAGGTTCTGAGTTGGAGAAGGAAATGGCAACCGACTCCAGTATTCTTGCCTGGAGAATTCCAAGAACAGAGGAACCTGGCATGCAACAGTCCATGGGGTCTCAGAGACGGACACGACTGAGCTACTAACACAGAGGTGAGAAACATATGTTTTAATTTGGAACCCTCCCTCTTCCAGCATTTTAAACAACTGGCTTTGGATGTGTAAAAGCCAATTTCCAAACAATACAGCGGACACACCTGCAATAAATCTGATTCTGTCCTGAAGAGGCTCAAAGGGCGGAAGAGGCTGTGCATCTTCACAACAGGAGGGAGTCAGGTTCTGTGTTGAGAACCCAGTATTCACCTCTGGGGAGGTCTGAGGACTGGCCTGAGCTGTGTCCTGGCACATCCTTGGGGAGCATCTCGGGCCCTGGGACTCCCACCTCCTCTGTACCAGAAAGAGGGAGGCAGTCTCCACGGTGTTCAAGTAAAACTCTTGCAGCCTTCCGCAGTGGCCAAGACAAGTCACCATCAAGCAAATGTACTACTGACTTACATGAAATTTACCATTCACTCACCTCTTCAGTGACACGGAGGAAGGCCCCATCCCCTGAGCCAGTGTCTGTAGCCGGGGAACCGTCTACAGTCTGAACTGTCTCCAGTGTGGCATTCAGGATCTCACCAGACCCTACAGGAAGCAGGCATTTTTCAATGAATAACTGCACTTTGCAAGTGAAAAAGAATGAGGTTTCTTTTCATCTATGACTTGAAAAGATGTTCGTAATACAGACAAGACAAGTCACCATCAAGCAAATGTACTACTGACTTACATGAAATTTACCATTCACTCACCTCTTCAGTGACACGGAGGAAGGCCCCATCCCCTGAGCCAGTGTCTGTAGCCGGGGAACCGTCTACAGTCTGAACTGTCTCCAGTGTGGCATTCAGGATCTCACCAGACCCTACAGGAAGCAGGCATTTTTCAATGAATAACTGCACTTTGCAAGTGAAAAAGAATGAGGTTTCTTTTCATCTATGACTTGAAAAGATGTTCGTAATACAGGATTCAGAGGGAAAAAGTGCCGCAGAAAGACAGATTCTGAAAGGCGGTATTGCAAGGTGGTTTCAATTACAGGCTCCAGCATCAACTGTAGGGTGAGAGCCCAGCACTGCCCTTTACTAGGAATGTGACCTGCGGCAAGTCATTTAACTTGTGGCTCAGGTGGCTTGCCTATAAAGAAAGGATTGTAATTCCTATCTCACAGGGTCACTTTGAAGATTATGCTTTACAAAGATTAATTAAGCTAACAAGAAAAGCATTGAGGACAGTGCCTGACATACAGTTAGCAATGGATAAATGTTCATTGTTAGTGTGGTTCTATATTTGTAAAAGGAAAAAATATGTGTATGAGAATACATGCTTTATTATCATTAGATATATCATCATCAATATATAATTAATATATTATTATACATAACATATAACATATATAGATACATACACATATATGTGTGTGCAGATAAACCACACATACTAGGCTACACCACAGTACTTAATGTTGGTTTCTTCCAGAGGACAGGAGAGGAAACTACCCATTTTTTGGTTCGTACAACTCTGCCTTGATGGAACTGTTACCGCAAGCACATATTTCTTTTGCAATTTAAAAAACAAATGGAGTCCTAAAGCAAAGAAAAAGACATTGAACTAACACAAACGCCTGCCTGTTATGGGCTAGGTCCCAGACTAACTTGTGCCATCCACTCCTTCCTGGAATCCTCTGGCTGGCCCATCGGTGCTCCCTACAAGGACCCACCACCTCACAGTCGATGGGCAGAACTAAGGTAGGAGTCCCACGTTTTCAGTCTCCCCATTGTCACCCCATGGCATGTGTCCTGCTCTGATCTACATATTAGCACCTTGTGATTATATTAGTCCTATTTTGCAGAGGAAGAACAAGGTCCCACACAAGATGCTGGGAGGGGCCCTGAAGCCAGCCGTTTACACACATGCTGTGCTCAGCCATATCCCGCAGTAAGGATAATGTCAAAGGGAGGTGCTGAACTATTCAAGGGAACCTGTGCCCGTGTGCACTTTAAAAAACTGAGTGTCCTGGAGTCATCAGCCCCTCACCAGCCACTCTCTCATTCTCCCTACTCTGGCCACCAGAGGGTGCTGTGCAAGCAGCCAGAGGGACCCCAGGCCTCTGCTTCCCCACCCCTTGAAGGATGAAGGTGAGGGTGGCTCAAACGTCCTGTGCCGGGATGGTGTCAGTGACCCTTGGAATATGACTCTTGGGAGGCTTTCCCTAGCCAGAGTTGGGGCTCGGGGTCCAGCTCCTTCCTCTAAAGATCTCTAGCCAGCTCTGCTGTTTCCGCTTGGCCTCTGCCTGCCACAGAAGGAATCTGGCAGGTGCTGGGAACAGGCGAGCTGCGAGGCGAGCTCAGACTGGGTCCCACCTCCTACGCACTCACTTCTCAGTCTAAGAGAGGCCTCGCCTCCCAACCCCACAGTCTCTGCCCTCTCTTTGCTCTTCTCTCTGAGATCCTAATCACCCCCTGGAGAGCAGCATCCGCAGCTCACAAACCACTTCCATACCCGCAGCGGCAGTATCATGCATCGAATGTAGCGGCAACATTCAACCCTCTCATCCACCTGGGAGGCAGGGGTTGTGAATGCTCCCAGTGGACTGAGGAGGAATCCAAAGCTTGGAAAGGTTGAGTAGCTTGCCCAGACAGCAAATAAGTGGCTGAGCAAGGCTTTCGTCCAAAGTGTCTACTCTCAGCCAGCAGTCTTTCCATAGCTACACCCTGACTCCTTGCTGGTATTGTGACTTTATTAAATTATTATACAATTTTTTTAATTCAGTACTGTATACTTTCTCTCAGGGACTTCCCAAGTTTACTTGCTAAAATAACATTCATTTGCTGATGAAAGTAAAAGTGTTAGTTGTCAGGCTTGTCTCACTCTTTGCAACCCCATGGACTGTAGCCCACCAGCTCCTCTGTCCAGGGGATTCTCCAGGCAAGACTACTGGAGTTGTTAACCATTTCCTTCTCCAGGGGATCTTCCTGACTCAGGGATAGAGCCTGGGTCTCCTGCATTGCAGGCAGATTCTTCACCATCTAAGTCATCTTTTTAGACTTATAAAATACAGAAGAAAAAAGAAAATGAAAACCACCTATAATCATGCCACCTAGAGATAACTACTTACAACATTTTGTTGTATATCATTCTAACACACACACACATACAAACACACACACAGCTCTATGTGGCAATATATAAATAGATATAAGTAACATATATTCAAATTTAGGGTCATAGCACACATATAGTTTTAAAAGCTGCTTTTCCTACGGGGTTCACCACGACCATGTCCCTGGGCAATTAAATCTGTGTCATCAGTTCTACGGCTGCACGTGTGAATGGGGGGAGGGTCTTGTACCTAAACCTCGGTGCTCTGGTATTGGTTATAACTTACTTCAATTTGAATGGCTACCCCTCTGATAAAGGGCACAAAACGCGGGTTGATCTCAGGCTATGGGCACATGTACAGCTGCTGCTTGGGGGATCTGTCAGATCCTGGACTTCTGCCAGGGTTCCTCTGTGTGGCTGAGCAACGGTGAGAGCCTTGGATGGGGAACCAGGAGGCCAGGCTTGCCGACAACCTCCTGGGTGTCTGCCATTCTCTGGCCATCCGTTAGTTTCCGATAAGTGCCAACAGGAGTTTAGATGGCCTGATCCTCTGAGAGTCGGTGAGTTTGTGGCCAAGGCTGGAAAGAGTAGGGATTCTGGAGTCAGGCCTGAGTGTTGGCTCAGCTCCACCACTCACTAGCTGTGTGACTGTGGACACGTTGCTCACCTTTTCAAGCATCGGTTTTTCCATCTGTAAAATCCTGGCTAATACTACCAACTAGGAGATGTGTTGTAGGGATTGAAGAGGAAGTATATAACACTTGGCACAGTAGGTATTTAATAAACAGTCACAATGATCACAAGCTTTTCACACTCCAGGTCCTCCTAGAAGGATGGAGTCTGGGGGTTAAAAGTTCTTGGTATCAAGATTAAATGCCAGCTCTGCCATTTATGAGCTGTACAATCTCAGCTGGGTGACATCACTTCTCCATGACTTGACTTCTCCATCTTATTTGTAAGGTGAGGACGATTGCAGCTCCTTACTCAAGGTTGAAGGGAAAGTCAAGTGAGATGCTCCACACACACATCATCTATACACAAACACATCACCCAGTCATCACTCAACATAACCCACTGAGTATGAAGGACTCCAGGGACTTGCCTTGCTCAGGGCTGCTGTGTGGGTCAGCACTCAAGTTGCTGGTTTCCTTGGTCCCTTCAGGTACAGGTTCACCGGAAAGCTCTGCTTCCTCAGAGGCAGGGGATGGAGTTGGAGGTGTGTGTATGGGGTCAACTTTTGCTTCTTTATACTGCAGGGAGGAAAAATGCGACCCAAAAGGATTTACTTGGCATGAGAGCAGAAAAGATGGCAGTGAATATCACTGGAGAAAACAGTATCTTCACAAAAGCTGAATAAACCCAGAAAGCCTTATCCTGCCTATTGTGTACCTGGGTCATCGCTGATCTTCCCCAGTCCCTGAAAAAGGTGCATGCTGAGGTAATTAAATTTTGTTCAGTTAACAATGGGACTCTGCTACTCTTGGATGAAGCTCTTGGAGCACAGAGATCACACATTCTTGTGATCCCTGCATCCCAGGCCAGCACAGAGGAGGTGCTCAGTAAAGATGTGTTAGAGGGAGGAGACAGAAGGAGGGAGGGAGGAAGAAGGATGGAAGGAAGGAAGGAAGGAAGAAAAGAAGGGAAAGGGGAAGGAGGGTGGGAAGAAGGAAGGAAGAGAGGGAGCAATGGGGAAGAGGGCTGTGTTCAGTGAAAGCTGGATAAATCCCATCCCAGATGTATACTAATCATACATGCCTATGAAAATAAAAGACAGGTATGGTTTTCTTTCTAGGAAACTTCAGTTTCTGCGTAGCTTTTCCAAAGCCAAGCTATATCTTAACCACCTTTGCCAACTAGGAAACAACAAACAAACAAAAAAACCAATAGTTGGAAACAACAGTTCAGAGACCTAGGTAGAAATCCTGACAAAGGGTAGAAAAGGTCATGCCCAGACCCAGAATCAAATAGGAGTTCTTGTGACCCAGGGCTCAACAGTAGTCAGACTGTCTCATCATTTTCTGACCTCAAGGGACTGGGGTGAACAGAAGGATCCTGCTGGCCAGTGTTGGATCTGTGGTAAGGACAGGAAATAACTAAGACATTAAGGTTTCAGGGTAAATTTCTTACCACAACCATCACTTACTTCCTGACTAATAACAGAAGGCTATTTCCTTAATGTCAGAACCTAGTATATAAATGATGAATCTCTGCTCCATCAGAACAAGGAAGATTCTTATGGGCCCCATAACTTTAGGATTTAATGATTCAGTTCTCATAATCAAACTCAGGTCAAATCCCAACTCTCCTCTTATTAACTATGTTATGTTGAGTAAGTCATATAACTTACTGAGCCTCAGCTTCCTCCCCTATAAAATGGGGCCAATAATAACAACTAAAAAGGTATAAAATGCATGGAGGTGCTTGGTACAGGGCCAGGTCCAGAGTATGAGCCCATAAATGGTAGCCATCATCCATATCACTAGATGTGATTTCTCTGGGTATTGATATTAAAGGTAATAATGATGATTTTGCTCATCTGCACTTGTAGTTTTTTTCAATAATGAATATGGAATATTTCTGTACTAAAAAAAAGATGTCGTTTACTGTACTCTAAAGTTTCCAAGGTGAGAGCAAGGATGGAAGGCTTCAAGAAGTTGAGCCTTGAAGAATAAACCGTTTCAGAAAGCAGGAATGGAGGAAGGCACTGAGGTAAGAAGGGACAACCTAGCGTGGAGAGGGCTGGAGGGGTAGCAGGGGGACACAGCCTGGGGAGGCAGCAAGAGGGACGGGACCGGCTCTTAGGTGAGAAGTCTGGGCTTGTAAAGGAGCAACAAACAGCTTCCCTTGGGTATCGGGACGCGGGGATCCAGGCAGGTGTGCACTGCAGGGAGCTCACCCTGGTGTTAATGAGAGCACGGATCTGGGGGGCTGAGGTTTAGGCCAGGAGACCAGGAGGATGCACTAAAGAAGCCTGGTGAGGCAGGGACCAGGAGGGGTAGTGGGAGCAGGACGCAGACACACTCCCACCCAAGGAGAGGCTGGGAAGAGCAGCTGTATGGTGATCCAGCAGAGCAGTAGGCACCTCTGCCCCAGGCAGGTCCTCTCCTCTCCTCTCCTCTCCCTGCCAAGGGTCCAGGGGAAGCCACTTCACATGGTTCCCTGATGGGCCAAGAAAGCCCGTGTTTATCCTGGAGCAAGGCTGCTGGTGGCTGGAAGCCAAGTGGCTTCATAAGGGACGTGGGATTTGAGATGAGGCAGGTAGGGCAGGTCAGGGTGCAGGAAACACAGGACAGTCAGGAAAGGGTGGGCTAAGCTTAGTGACTCAACGTGGCAAATGCTGAGTTACAGGGAATCACTGACTCCAGCCTGTCAGCTAAAACCTCTTTAAACAAACTCCCACCCAGGCAGCCATGAAGCCTGCGTTCAAGGCAGAGCTGGTGAGCTAACCCTTGGTGGTCAGGGTCAGGGGTCCTGCCTCCAACAGGCTGCTGCTGGTTTTCAGGGGTTAGTGTAGATGGAGAACCAGTGTGGCCTGCAACAAAATGGGAATGTTGAGTCTTTAATTTTAAATTAAAATGTGGTAGTTTGCTGGCCCTCATTCAACACATATTTCTTGAAGCCCTACTGTGTTCCATGGCTTGGCTGATCCCTGGGATATGGAAATGAATTAATAAGAAGGGCGTCTGTCCTTGAACTGCTGGGACGATCCGGGAGACACAGACCGAGACACTACTCACTGTGAGATTGCAGGATGGAGAGCCACACGTGAGGAGGGGAGCGTGGCCGTGGCCTCCAGTGAGGGACTTTGGACTGGACCCTGAAGGAGTGGGAGCTGGCCAGGTAGAGATGGGATGGGGGAGGGCCCGCCTGGCAAATGGAACTGCAGGAGCCAAGGCATGGCCGAGGGGTGAAAGGGCAGGGTGTGCTGGGGATCTGTGAGCCTTGGGTGTGGCTGGAAGAGAGGTCCTGGATGTGGAGAAGAGTCCTCTGCAGAGCTTTGTGTAAGACAGACCCTCGATCTCACTCCATTCATTCACGAATCTGCACGTCCAGGCATGCACCCAGGCAAGGGGCTTTTTTTAAGACCGTCTCCTAGTTCTGCCCACCCCACCCCTCCATACATACACACACTATATATAAACACATACATACACACACTATATATACACACATATATACACACATACACACACACACTCAGGACTGATGCACAGCCAGGGCTGAGAACCATAGGGTATTAATTCTAACTCAGCAAACACAGGACTTTCCAGAAATGGAAAGGTGTGTCAGCAGACACTGACTTAGCAGGAGGAAGAATGGGGCAGCAGGGACTCCTACCCTAAATGGGGAAGGAGGTGAGGAGGGGCTGGCTTTTTAAGTCTCTGACCGCTCAGGCAGTCCATGAAATTCTAACTCAGCAAAGACAGGACTTTCCAGAAATGGAAAGGTGTGTCAGCAGACACTGACTTAGCAGGAGGAAGAATGGGGCAGCAGGGACTCCTACCCTAAATGGGGAAGGAGGTGAGGAGGGGCTGGCTTTTTAAGTCTCTGACCGCTCAGGCAGTCCATGATTCAGTCTGAGGGTCATGGTTTGTATCTTAGAGGGTGGCAGGTTGCAAAGGGTGAGGACAGGGAAGTGAGATTCATTCCAAGAGAAAAGCCAGATAGAGAAGGGAGGGGAACGTCTGAGCCCAAGAGGGAAATTCCCCCGTCCTGGGGTGGGGAGCCAGGGAGGGGGGTTTTCTAGGGGAGGGTGAAAGAGGGGGCAGTCCCCAGTTTGAGGCTGACGTGACTGACAGTGGCCTGGACCCAGGCTGGAAACCTGGCTCTGCCACCTCCAGACTGCACACCCTCAGGCAAACCTTTGTACTCCCGTGTACCTCGGTGCCGCCTCTGGGGAACGAAAGGAAAACACCGCCCTGCAAAGGAGGTTACAGCCGTGCCTGACCAGCCTCCACCTCCATGGCGTCCCATGCTCTTAAGCCCCACTTCATGTCCATCCCTCAGGACCACCTGGGCTTATTAGTCTCCCTGCCCAAGTCAGCCTCACTCCTAGCTGTGAACTGGTACACTGGGGGGCAGCATCAGACCAGAAACCCTAGAGGACCATGGCTCTGTGCCCTGCTGCTCTACGTCCTAGACATGCCAGTGGGATGGCCAAGGGATGATGGGCTCATGGAACTGCAACACTGCTCGGCACAGCTACCCCGAGTCACCACCTGGGCAGGCACCTTGGACCCTTCACTTTCTCCATCACAGCTACCCCCAGATTGGCTGTGGTCCCGGGGTGGGGCACCCCTGCAAAACCACCCAGGCCAGGTCATGGCCAAATCCTTGATGGGGCACAATGGGACTTGTGCTCTAGCCTCAGCTCAGCCACACACCCTAGGCCCAGTCTCTTTCCTTCTTTGGACCTCACAGTTTGTTCAGGAGTACCAAGGGCAGTTTTCTGTACATCTCTGAACAGGAAGAGGCGACCGTTAAGCCCCTCTCACAGTAACAGACTCTGCTCCTTTCTGCCCCACCCACACCTCTGCCACCGGAGGTCTATGATTTATAGCCGCTGCCTTCTTTCCAGCTCCCTGCTTTCTTCCATCAGAGATGTGTCCATAGACTGAGCCAGACCAGTCTAGGAGATGGCTGGGGTTTCTGTGTTCAGTGACTCAGACACTGCTGGCTGTTTTTATTAGAACAGGCTCCTCTTCACAGACTGATTCAATGCTTTCAAAACCACTTCCTTGTCTCGGCCACAGGGCACATTCCCAAGAGGGAGGAGGCCCACACCACTGGGAGGGCGGCCGCCTTTCCTATGGGACCAGAAATGAGCTCCCAGGAGGGCTCTGCATCTCACAGGAGTGAGGGCCCCAACTTCCCTCTCATAGCCAGAGCCCCGAACAAGTGTAACAACAGCCACTTCCCTTGTGCCAGGCACTGGGCCGAGGCCTTTCCCTTGCACAGCCTCATCGGACCTCGCAAGGACCTCACAAGATAGCACTCTGATTATTGTTTGGTGGAAGAGGGGCTGAGGCTCAGAGAGGCTGAGTAAGTCACCTCAGCTCACACAGCTGGAAGGCGATGGAGCAGAGTTTGCCTTTGGAAAGCCCTCCCCTGGTCACAGCACAGGGTAGCACCTGGGTATCGGCATTCCCCTACACTGAGTGAAGTGAAGTGAAGTCGCTCAGTCGTGTCCGACTCTTTGCAACCCTGTGGACTGTAGCCTACCAGGCTTCTCCATCCATGGGATTCTCCAGGCAAGAATACTGGAGTGAGTTGCTATTTCCTTCTCCAGGGGATCTTCCCGACCCAGGGATCGAACCCGGGTCTCCTGCATTGAAGGCAGACGCTTTAACCTCTGAGCCACCAGGGAAGCCCCCTACACTGAGGATTTTGCAAAATGCCCACTGGTCAGTATTTTCCTGACTTCCCCAGGTGAGCTGTCGAATGAAGTCACAGATGGGAGGACAGAGACTTCAGACCAAGACTCTGGGTCCTCTTGGACAATGCCCAGCCCTCTAAAAGCTGACACAGCACAGTACCCAGTACTCACTGGGGCTTGAGTGTAGGTGACCGCTTCCAAGATCTCAGCTACTCCATCCGTCTCCTGGAGCCCGCTGGTCTCTCCAGATGCCTGTGTGGAGACAAATCATGTGGGCAGAGGAGGAGAGAATTTCATAACTGGGGAGTCATAGAAACAGACTCCTATGGAGAAACAGGGTACGTGTAAAAGGAAAGATGTAGATGGAGGTGTACAGAGAAAGTGGGATGAAGGGGAAAGCATGGGATTTAGCTCTTCTGTCTGTCTCCTTCCACATTTAATTGCTCAAAAAGTACAATCAATGGAGTCTCTCCAACATACCTACTTACATTTTGCCCGAGTGCCCTCCTATCTTGATCAAAAGGCACTCCCTCTGTGGTGACTGTCCCCAGAATTTCTCACTGGGAACCACTACATTTGAAGAACATCCTCCCCTTGTTACCTAGTCTTCACAATTAGCCCCCTGATGGCAGCCAGGACACCATGTGCCATGATTCTATAACCTACTTGTGGACCCTTGGATTGTTTCTGTTTGTTCAATATTAATAGCACCACAGAGATGAAGCAATATATACACACAAGTTTTCCCTTCTCCCAGCATCATGGGAATGCCAGGCTGGAATCATAGACTGGAGGAGAGCAAATATTCTCCCAGGGCCAAGTTCTACCTCTGAGGGCCTGGCTTTCCAACTACACTGGCAGTATGAATGAAAGCAGTTTATGCTTAGCTTTGGGGCTGACAGACAGAGGATCTGAAGGTCTGCGAATCCGCCAAGCTCTGCTGGCCTGTGACTTTCCTTCTTTGTGCAGTGTCTTTTGCTGGGAATACCTTTTCTTCTTCATCTGGCTGACTCTTGCTTGTCACTGATCAGGTATCAGTTCCTTCCTGACTGGCTTCCTATTCTTCCTCTTCCACCTTCCTGCCCCCGCCTGACTTGTAGAATTTGGGTCTGAGGACCAATTACACTCAGCTCTATCACTGCTTTTGGGTATGTCTGAGCATCTTGAGGACGCAGATGATCCCCAGTTCATCTCTTTATCTCCAGCATCTCCCCAGGTCTGTCACCTTGCAGGTATTCAGTCTATCCTGGAGGGAGAGGAAGGAGGGAGGAAGAGGGAAAAGGACCCATCTTTTTTTCCCTGCTCACCACCCCCTTTGAGGAACTGATTCATTTGGCAAGCATAAAAGCTAAATTTAGGTTTGTTTTTATAAGAATTTACATTCAGAATGTCTTGGAACTTTAACTTTTATTTTAGAATCCTGACACCCTTTCTTGGCAGGAAGTCTGGAAACCAGGCCAGTGACTGGCCCAGCCATGGAAGAACCTAACACCTTAGAAGAAACGCAACTCCCCCCCACCCCCCCCCCCCCCCCCCCCACCCCCACCA
>SJYX01000402.1:0-68485 GCA_006410675.1 Oreotragus oreotragus | reverse complement strand
AACAAACACCACCCACCCCCACCCCCCCACCACCAATGCTCCACCATATACCAAAGACATGGCTGAAGTTCTCAAAAATAGTAACAAAGCCAAAAAGCTCAAAATAGGACTTGATGCAGCGCTTGCCAGGATAAGGGATTTCAGAGACTCCATGACGTTTGGGGTGAAAAGCTGCCTGGGTGCTGGGCCCTTCTCTGGCTGCTGGGGCTTCAGGGCCCACTGTGGGGGTGATAGGGAGAAGTGGGGGGACTCACCGAGGATTCTTCAGCTTCGCACATCTCCTCGGGAGTCCTGGGGTCAGGGTGGATGATGAGCTGCTGTATGGAACCCTAGAGGAAAGCAGAGGGGTCAGAGGCCACGTTTACAGCACAAGCGCCACTGGGACACATGACCGTTTTCATACAGAGCAGAACCAGCGAAAGGACAGGAGTGAGGAGGGCTGCCCAAGGCCATGAAAAGAAAACCATGCCACCTGCAGGCCTGCTCTCATTAAGGGGCACTCTCCCTGGGACAATGTAAAGTAGCCCCACTAACCAGAGAGGTCCTTGGAGAGCTCAGTATTCAAAGTGCAGAATAATAGCAGCCTCCTAACAGGTCCCCAGGTCCCTAACTTGTCAGCAATGAACCCTAAAGTGCATGCCTCCCCCACCAGAAAGTATCTCTCCCCCATGCCTCAAAGCTTCCCAGCTGGAAGGACTTGCCCCCAGAGTAGCTGTCAGCCAGGCTGCCTGCCTCCACTCTGCCTCCCCTCCCTCCCCCAACAGCCCTTTCTGCATATGTGGTGGTGGCGTTAGTCACTCAGTCATGTCCGACTCTTTGTGACCCCATGGGCTGTAGCCTGCCAGTCTTCTCTGTCCGTGGGATTCTCCAGGCAAGAATACTGGAGTGGGTTGCCATTCCTTTCTCCAGGGATCTTCCCAACTCAGGGATTGAACTTGGATCTCCTGCATTGTGGGCAGATGCTTTACCCTCTGAGCCACCAGGGAGGCCCATCTCCAAGCAAGAGTTTCAGAACTGTTCATTGGATTCTATCTTCTTAAAATCATTCCACTGTATTACAGATAAACCCAAACTCCAGCCCAGTCCTGTTTTGAGTCAACTGGGAAGGTATCAGTAAGAATCACTTTCACTCTTTACTTTCATGCATTGGAGAAGGACATGGCAACCCACTCCAGTGTTCTTGCCTGGAGAATCCCAGGGACGGAGGAGCCTGGTGGGCTGCCATCTATGGGGTCACACAGAGTCAGACATGACTGAAACGACTTAGCAGGAGCAGCAGTAAGAAGCAAAGTGAAAGGTGCTTAGTCTTGCCCGACTCTTTGCAAATGCATGGACTATACAGTCCATGGAATTCTCCAGGCCAGAATACTGGAGTGGGTAGCTGTTCCCTCCTCCAGGGGATCCTCCCAACCCAGTAAGAATAGTGGTGACTGAATGAATGACTACAATAACTTGGGATTTGCTTTAGAATGGCTCATTCATAAAAATCCATTTTGACAGTAAAATCAGTCTTCTGATATTTTTTCAAGGCACATTGTCCCAAAGGAGAGAGAGCAACTACCTCACACTCTCTCATCTCAGCTCTTCCACCTTTGCAGAAATTATATGCCGCTGTTACCTTTTCCCAAAGATAAAATCACTGAACGATATTACAAACCTTACCCTTTTTATAATGCCTAAAAACAGACAAGGTACTGTCACACAGGCTAGCTCACGATTCCACAACCCTATAGCCTAAGTTTTCTAATCCCCACTCACAGATAAGAAAACACAGAGAGGATCAGAAAATTTAGCTGCTGTTTAAAATCATCAGGCTACACTGAAAACTCAGGAATAGAATCTAAGTTCTGGGTTTCGAGACTAGCTTTCGTCCCACTAGCATGCATGCCTCTTTGAGGACATAAGGATAAAATGGTAATAAGAACAGTCGCTTCTGTTTGCTGCAGTGTCCAGCAGCCTCCTCGGCTGCAAGACTTGAACTCACAGTGAATCTCTCCAGCCCTGTAGCTCCTGCATTGCCCACAAAGATTCCCGCACTGGGCTCGAAGGTCAAGGCCTGGGAGGACCTCGGAAAGGGGATGCGGCCATGCTCCTCACAGTCCACGAGGAGGGTCACTTCCTCGCCCTGGATGACCACAGCAAAGTAGTTCCACTTGTGGGTCATCACGGGCACCAGGAAGGCGGCGGCCTCGCGGGACACCTGGGAGCTAGGCTCTGTGTAGTAGAGGATGACCCGCTGGCGGCCGTCCTCCACGCCCGAGAGCCGCAGGCCCAGGTAGATGACCTTCTGGAAGGCGTCTGTGACGGCAAAGAGCACACCCCCTCGGGGGCTGCTGGGCTTCACCCTCACGCTGATGGCGAAGTCCCTGAAGAAGGTGGATGGGATGAGGGTCCTGGCCGGGCGACCGACGTTGGCACCAGGCCCGAAGCTGTAGGCTGGGAAACCACCATAGCCAGCGATAAAGGACACAGAGGAGGGCAGCGGGACGCCGATGAGCTCCGTGAGGTCCAGGGGGCCCCGGGAAGCCGACTCTGCAGGGAGGGAGAGAAGAGGCCGCGCTTCACACATGCATTCCTCTCTGCTGGGAAGTGACGACATATACTCACACATGCATTCCTCTCTGCTTGGAAGTGAGGACATATACTCAGGAAATGAGATGGGATCCTTCAAGAACCCCACTTCAGCGTCTTAATTATTGTTTGTCAAACTTTTCTGACAATGACCCATAATAAGAAATACATTTACATGGCCACCCAATATGCACGTTTAGACAAATATATATCTATAACCCTGAAACAGATGTTTCATAAAACATAATTTACTTTTAATACTCACCAGGCACTATGATGTTTTCCTTTCCATTTAACAATTCTTTGTCTCTTCTATTTTATTAAAAACATGCTGGAAACAACCTACTAAACTGATTTCATTACCCACGAACAAGTCATTATCAGCAGTTTGGAAAACATATAAGAATATTTCTAGAATATTTCTACAATGTTCCCCCACATCAACATAGGGATCTCCCCCATTTCTCTCTGTAAAAGTGGGCAGGTTTGTTTTGTTGTGTTTTGAGTGAGCTCTACTGTTCAAGGGCCTCAGGATATGGGAGAAAAGCAGGGACAAAACGAAGTGGTCCCAGACCTTAGGACAACTGAAATTTGCATCATTGTCATGCATTGTCAACTCCCTTTGTCACTGTCGTCGTTATGACAGCATCACCCACATTCCCTGATCTCTCATTTTTAGCAGGCTCTAAGCTCTTCACGTACATTAGTTCACTTGCTCCTCACAATGCTATGAGGATAGGTACTATTATCCCATTCTGTTCCCGAGAGAACTTGTGTGTGTGTGTTCAGTTGCTCAGTTGTGCCCCACTGCAACCCCATGGACTGGAGCCCACCAGGCTCCCCTGTCCATGGCATTCTCCAGGCAAGAACACTGGAGTGGGTTGCCATTTCCTACTCCAGGGCATCTTCTGAACCCAGGGATTGAAACTGCATCACCTGTATTGGTAGGTGGATTCTTTACCACTAGCGCCACCTGGGAAGCCCCAGAGAGAACTTAGAGAAGGTAAAAAATATGCCCAAAGTAAGCCCATCAGAGGTCCAAAGCCAGAGCATCTGACTAAAGAAGCTCTTAACCACCACTCCTTGCCGGGAGAAATATAGGCCTCCATTGTGGTGGCCTGGAGAAGACTTAGGCTCATGAGTCTTGAGCCACCGAACCACTATTCCCTGGGAGAAGGCTGCAGGCTGGCTTGCAGTGACCTGTGTGGCCACATGCACCTAAAGCGATGAGATAAGAATGCAGGTCCCGGGGAGAGGTGGACAGGAACCCTGCAGATGGACAATAGACACAAATTGGATTTTGAAAAAGCAATGTTTGAAAAAAGGAATGTAAGATTGTCATTTTATTTAATCTGTTTAGACTGATTACACATAGAGATGGTAATTTGGGGAAACTCTGGGCTATATAAAATATATTATTAACATTTTTAAGACAAGAATAACATGAGGAATAGGCATGGGCCCAGCACCCCACTTAAGAAAGGAAATATCAACTTAGCCTAAGCTCTCAGGAACTCTCTGATCCTTTCCCCCTGCCCATGCCCCAGAGGCAGCCACTCTAGGGGTCTGGTGTTTATCATCCCCATGCATGCCTTTGTGTGTTTACTACATAAGTATATGTCTCTAACAGAACGCAGCACTGCAGTGCCTGTCTCCTAACCTCATATAAGTGTTGGCAGGATGCAGTATTCTGGAACTTTTTTTTCCCACTCAACATTGTATTTTTGTGATTTATCCCTGTTGAGTGTGGCTCCAAGTCTCATGTTTTCATAGCAGTATCCTATGTATAAATAAGTTGCTGCAGATTACTTCATCTTTCTGCTGATGGAAAGTGAGGTTTCCCATCACTATTACAACCACTGCTGCTATGGACTTTCTTATTCACATCTTGTGCTTACCTGTTCAAGTGAGTCCACCACTTAGGGGTGGAATTATTCAGTGATATGGACATTTGCACCTGTAACTTCACTTAGTATGGCTAAACTGCTCTCTTAAGCAACTGTGCCATGTAAAAAAACCTGATATATAAACAACAAACACTGATTAAGTTTAAGGTGCACAAAGTGTTGATCTGATACCTTTGTATATTGCAATATGATTACCACTCTTGCATAAGTTAACGCCCACATCACGTGCTATAATTATCATTTCTTTTTGATGCGATTATTATCTTAATTATCATTACGATGCAACTGTGCTATTTTACATACCCACCAGAAGCATGTTCCTGCCAACATTTAGGGGAGGTACAGAGATGAGATTTGGGGAGCAGTCCATGGGGCTTTTCAACTACAGTGATGATGTTATTTCTTAAACTAGGTGATATTCGGAAGTATTCCTTGTAGTATTCTTTGTTAAAAACTGTCATGGTAAATATTTCACAACACTAAAGAAAGTGATTACTGCATCTTCAGCAAAAGGGCAAGTCTGGTCATGTTGAGGCCTTGATGAGAAGGCTTCTCTGGTCATCTGTGCTCTCAGGGTCCCCAGTGGCCTGGGCACCTGTCTGGAGAGGCCTCTTGCTCTAGACCCAGCAGCACTCTGATTCCCCAGCATGCCTGATCATGTCCCTGCAGTGCCCCAGGCCATCTCAGGTCCTCTCCCCTCTATGTCAAATGTTCTTCCCTCCGCCACCTCACCCCACTGGCTATTTTTACCAGAATAACTCCTCATTCTCCCTCCCCCCGGAAATTCCTTGTTTCACCTCCTGACCTACCTCCTCCTCCTTCAAAACACACTAGGGTCCCCCACTTTCACCCCCTGTACACTGCAGGTCACTGTTGGGTAGCTTGTCTCTCTCTCCATTGGCCCACACCATTCATTTCTATGTTCTCACAACCAGCTCAGTGCTGAGGAATGAATGAATGAAAAATAATGAACAAATAAATGAAATTCAACCTCTTCAGTCTACAGAAAGAAGGCAAAACTGAGGTTAAAAGAGTTTGGCAATTATAAATAGACCTGATTCTCAATCCAATGCTTTTTCTGTCCAGTTTGCAAGTTGCATTAAAACAGAAAGTAAAGTATAGCAACCGAGAAGGCAAAAATAAGAAGATTCACAAATTTGGTTAAATTTGATGACACACAAATTGTTTAAGTTCTGCATAGCAAAAATAAATTCCCACAGTGTCAAGTAAAATTCCAACCTTGGAAAAAATATTTGCTGCATGTATCATGGACAGCAAACAAATTACCTTAATACACAAAACAAATGAATAAGCAGGAGGTCAATATGATCCAAAGATACTGGGAAAGATTGAAGAAAGAAGAAGGAGATGACAGAGAATGAGACCGTTGAACAGCATCACTGACTCAATGGACGTGAGTTTGAGCAAGCTCCAGGAGATGGTGAAGGACAGGGAAACCGGGTGTGCTGCAGTCCATGGGGTCGCAGAGTGGGACATGACTGAGAGACTGAAAAACAACAAAATAATCCAAAAGAAAAAACTGGGCAAAGAATAGGAAATGCTTTCCACAGTAAAAGAAAAAAAAAAGGCTGTTAAACATATGAACAGACACTTAGCCTCATTCAGAACAAGAAAGATACAAGGTAAGATTATGAAGAGACAGCATTTTCTCAGTCAGACTGGCAAAGATCAAAATGTTGGATAACATTCTGTTTAGCAAGGGTTTGAGGCAACAGGCCATTGCATGCACTACTGGTAGAAGCGTAAAGTGGATAACATCTGTGGGAGGAGCACTTTCACTATATTTATCAGAATTAAAAGTGCATATGTACTCTTTGACGCAGTGGTTATACTTCTATGAATTTTTAAAATGGATAAAGTTATATACATGACATATAAAGAACTTAAAAGAATATCTGTTGCAGCACTGTTTAAAATGTATCTGAACATATCTAAACCATTCCATCTTGGAATTCTCGGGGAATGGTTAAACACTAACTTTTGTTATAGTCACACAATGCAATCCAATGCAGCCTTTATTTATTTTTAAAAAATATTTATTTATTTGGCTCCCTCAGGTTTTAGTTGATCATGCTTAGTTGTGCTGTACCATGTGGGATCTTGGTTCCCTAATTAGGGGCTAAACCCACAATCCCTGCACTGCAAGGCAGATCCTTAACCACTGGACCACCAGGGAAGTCCACTTGTGAAGCCTTTAAAAAGGTGTGATTCCTTAGGTATTAATATGAAACAAGAAGAGCCGACTCATTGGAAAAGACCCTGATGCTGGGAAAGACTGAGGGCAGGAGGAGAAGCGGGCAACAGAAGATGGCATCATCGACTCAACGGACATGAATCTGAGCAAACTCCAGGAAACAGCGAAGGACAGGGAAGCCTGGCAAGCTGCAGCCCACGGGGTCACAAACAGTCGGACACAACTGAGCAACTGAACAACAACAAGAAGAAGATGCATTAACTAGAAACAAATAGAAAAACAAGGTGCAGAACAGAACTGCTATCCATTCAGTTCAGTTCAGTTCAGTCGCTGTCATGTCCGACTCTTTGCGACCCCATGAATCGCAGCACGCCAGGCCTCCCTGTCCATCACCATCTCCCAGAGTTCACTCAGACTCACGTCCATCGAGTCCGTGATGCCATCCAGCCATCTCATCCTCGGTCGTCCCCTTCTCCTCCTGCCCCCAATCCCTCCCAGCATCAGAGTCTTTTCCAATGAGTCAACTCTTCGCATGAGNGGTCTGTCTCTTATACACATCTAGATGTGTATAAGAGACAGCAGCACGCCAGGCCTCCCTGTCCATCACCAACTCCCGGAGTTCACTCAGACTCACGTCCATCGAGTCAGTGATGCCATCCAGCCATCTCATCCTTGGTCGTCCCCTTCTCCTCCTGCCCCCAATCCCTCCCAGCATCAGAGTCTTTTCCAATGAGTCAACTCTTCGCATGAGGTGGCCAAAGTACTGGTGTTTCAGCTTTAGCATCGTTCCCAGGAGATCCCAGGGCTGATCTCCTTTAGAATGAACTGGTTGGATCTCCTTGAAGTCCAAGGGAATCTCAAGAGTCTTCTCCAACACCACAGTTCAAAAGAATCAATTCTTCGGCGCTCAGCCTTCTTCACAGTCCAACTCTCATATCCTTACATGAGCTTTGGAAAAACCATAGCCTTGACTAGGCGGACCTTTGCTGGCAAAGTAATGTCTCTGCTTTTCAATATGCTATCTAGGTTGGTCATAACTTTCCTTCCAAGGAGTAAGCGCCTTTTAATTTCATGGCTGCAGTCACCATCTGTGATGATTTTGGAGCCCAAAGTCTGACACCGTTTCCACTGTTTCCCCATCTATTTCCCATGAAGTGATGGGACCAGATCCCATGCTATCCATTGGAAGTCCATTTATGAATACATATTAAATACATAAAATATATATTAGAATATCTCTAGAAAGATACACAAGAAGCTGAGGCCAGAGACTCTCCAGGGAAGGAAGCTAGTGGCTGGGTGACAACAGATTTTCTTCTCACTGGATACTCTTCTGTACTTTTTGAATTTTACCTCAAGTACATGATGTGAAAAATAGACATTTACATATTTTAAAAGATATTAACTTTTTACATCCTTTTTTAGAAAGTATAAAATCTTTCCTTTATGTTTTTCTTCACTCAAAGATAGCCCATTTCTGTATAGAAAGGGGAAAAGAGTGAAAAGAAATGAAATAGAAATAAAAGCAAGCACCCCACTGAGACTTCGTTTCTCCCCTCCACAGTTTAAAGATAAAAACCAAATAAAAGCATGAGTACCCTGCTGATAGCTTTCTGTCTTCTCATCCGATCCAGTGAAAGCTTTTCCTCCAGCTCGTCTCCCTCTCCTGCTGAGAACAGGAGAGAAAGCCCCTTTCCGGTGGGATGCTCCAGGTGTGCAGAATGTGTGGATCCACAGTGGGTATGTGACTCAGGCCTCTCATCCAGAGGTCAGTTTCTAAGTGGTGTTCCAAGGGCTCAAGGAACAGGTGGGGGTTCAGGGACTCCAGGACAGGGGTTGAGAGGTTTCCACCCAAAAGCCTGCTTAAACCAGCCCAGTGCTGCCATGTAAAGCAGTAAAGCCCGGGCTTCCACATGGCAATTATGGGAGTTCTTAGTTTCAGGAGGATTCTGCTTCAGAAAAAAAAAAAAAAATCACCCATCTAGCCAACCTCCTTATTTTATAGACAGGGAAATACCGGTCAAGGAGAGAGTTTCATGACCAGGACACGCATCCAGGAAGTAACAGGGGGAGCAGTTAAGCAAGGTGGGCAGAGGGGAGACGTGATTCTGCCTTGGGGTAACTTGGAGTGGCAGGTGACCCGCAACTGGTGCCCCTCCATGACGCCTGGGCTGCCCTAGCCACACTAGGCACAGGCCACTGGTGGGCCAGCTCGAGAGTGGATGGAAGAGGCAGCCTGTAGAGAACTGCCTTGGCGCTGGACAGAGCTGGGTTCAGATCCAGCCTGTGCCAGTTACCAAGTGGGCAGCTTTTGGGTGGGTAACTTACTAGTGATGTAGGAATGTCCCACCCATCTCACACATGGTGACAAAATGAGATAATGGAGGAAAAGTACAAGTGCTCAACAAATAGTAGAAACTGGTCTTCTGCTTGATCCAAAGATGTATGCTTAGTAAAAACTAAAGTCTGCAAAGAGATCCTTTCCTAATCTTACCTGCCCCGTGCTGCCCAGACCTCAGCTATGAGGGGGAGCCAGCATGCAAGCAGCAGGCTGTAGGCCTTGCTTCCACTGGGTCAGCCACAGGGGGAGCTAAGCCACAACCTAAATGAAGCCCAAGTCAGGCCCTGCTGTGCTCTCAGCAACCACCCCCTCCCTCCACACACACTGTCCCACAGCATGCTGTGGTACGGCAGGGAGTGACCCCTGGCCTGGAGTGACCCATGCTCAGGGCTGCGCCTGGGCCTCCTGGCTCCCTTCCCCTTGGCCTCTGGCAGGAGGGCCACCTGCTCAGGCAGCCACCAGGGAGGGGAGAGAAGCCAGGAAGCCAAGACAAACAGGCCCAGCAGCTAGGTCCATAGGCTTGTCCTGGGATGGCTCTGTGCTGGGTGGGAAGCGGGGGGATGGAGACCACAGCTGGTGGGAGGACATTCCACCATCCTTGAGGGGCAAGACTGGAGCGGGTGGTGGTAACAGGGGACTGATCACAGAACTCTCTAGCCTCAGGAAGCTTGGGGCCTTTTGTGGGAGGGTGCCACACTTCTCCACAGATAACTGCCTATCTCAGAGGACATCTGACCTCAGTCTTAATCTTACTTCATTAATGCATAGGGATAGTTTCATTTCTGGGCTTCCCAGGTGGCACTAGTGGTAAAGAACTCACCTGCCAATGCAGGAGATGCAGGAGATGTGGGTTCGATCCCTGGGTTAGGAAGATCCCCTAGAGGAGGGCATGGCAACCCACTCCAGTATTCTTGCCTGGAGAATCCCATGGAAAGAGGAGCCTGGTGGGCAATGGTCCATAGGGTTGCAGAGAGTCAGATACGACTGAAGCAACTTGGCACACACACTCGCAGCTTCATTNAAGACAAACAGGCCCAGCAGCTAGGTCCATAGGCTTGTCCTGGGATGGCTCTGTGCTGGGTGGGAAGCGGGGGGATGGAGACCACAGCTGGTGGGAGGACATTCCACCATCCTTGAGGGGCAAGACTGGAGCAGGTGGTGGTAACAGGGGACTGATCACAGAACTCTCTAGCCTCAGGAAGCTTGGGGCCTTTTGTGGGAGGGTGCCACACTTCTCCACAGATAACTGCCTATCTCAGAGGACATCTGACCTCAGTCTTAATCTTACTTCATTAATGCATAGGGATAGTTTCATTTCTGGGCTTCCCAGGTGGCACTAGTGGTAAAGAACTCACCTGCCAATGCAGGAGATGCAGGAGATGTGGGTTCGATCCCTGGGTTAGGAAGATCCCCTAGAGGAGGGCATGGCAACCCACTCCAGTATTCTTGCCTGGAGAATCCCATGGAAAGAGGAGCCTGGTGGGCAATGGTCCATAGGGTTGCAGAGAGTCAGATACGACTGAAGCAACTTGGCACACACACTCGCAGCTTCATTTCAATGGGGGTTTTTCAACCCACTTTTCCATTCATGAATTTTATAACATTTGTGAAGCCCCCACATCATGCCTTGTGTGCCCCTGGGGATGTGGAACTGAAACCAGCATCCAGGCTCTCAAGGAGTTCCTGGTCTAGACGTCTCTGTTAGCATTTATGCTACTCACAAACTCCAGAGCCTTCAATGGCTCCCAAGCACCCTCAGAATCAAGTCAAAATTCCACTCAAGATGCCTTCTGATACATCTCTTCATTCTCCCCCTTTTCCTATTCTTGCCTTTGCTCACGCTGTCCCTTCTACTGGTAACACCTTCCCGTATTCTCTCACAGCTGAATCTTTCTCAGCTCACTCAGCTGCACCCCAAGACCCCGGAGCTTCACTCCCGCACTATACATAGAGCCACAGGCATGACTCCCCCATCCAAATAGCCACACGAGAGCTTGGCAGAGAGCAGGCTCTCAGAGCTGCGGCCTGAGGAAAGGGACAGACAAGTGCAATGGGCTTCACTCTTCTCAAGTCTTTGGTGTGGGCACCAGAGTACAGCTTTGCAGCAGCCCCTCCCAAGGGCACAGAGAAGAGGACTCAGATGGCTGTAGAGGTGGACTGGGCAGAGGAAAATCTGAACAGTCACCACACGGTGCAACTTTCCTCCCAGGGGTCCAAAGCTAGCTTCCATGGAAACTGGGGCAGAATTCTAGTGATGAAGAAACAAACAGGGCAGGGTTCAGGCTTTCTTTCCACAGAGATGACAGTGACCAGAGGCCAGAGGAGGTGAAGAACTGGAACCCTTCCCTCTCCGCCTCTCCAGGATAGCTAACACCTCTCTTCCCCAAGCAGACCTCAGTTTCTCCTTCTGTGTAATGGGCTGGTTCAGCCTTTCCATCTGTGGGGTCCTGAAGCAGTGCCTGGGGTTAGTCTGGGGTATGGAGCTTTGCCTCCTTAGGGAACTGAATCTGGCTTTGCAAAGCTCCATCTTCATCTCACAGATGAGTATCTGGGACCTGAGCCCAGCGCTCGTGCTTGTCAGCCACAAGGGACTGGGGAGCATTCCTCTGGCTCTAGGTCAAAGAGGGCTGCAGAGAGCCAGACAGGGAGGCTGAGGACACTTCAGGAACGCGCGCGGCAGCGGCCCCTGGTGGCCAGACAAAGAACTGCACTCATGAAACGCAAGAAAGGCTTCCTGGGCTGTAGCTGAGAGGGACACTGCCTGATCCTAGGGAAACTGGGAAAAATCGGCCCAATAACAGACTCAGAGTCAGGTCTGGAAGTGACCCAAGAGAGCAGGCCTGAGGTCAGTGGGGAACTGTGGACAAGCCAGGACTAGAACCCAGGTGCCTCCCTCCCATCCTCTGCCCCTTTCCTACCCGGGATGTCTGGGAAGGAAAAGGTGTTCCCCTCCCTATATTCCATTTCCACCTGCAGCTGTGAAGACTACAGAACACTTCAGTCAGCTTAAACAGCAACTCACTGACTCCTCCCGCTCCCACTGGGGCAGGCATGGGGTCCAGATGACCCAGGTTACTGGAGCCAGCAGGCTAAGTATGCAGGTAAAATGCGCGTGACTGCCCTGGAGGCCCCAGCAGGGCATCTCTCTCCTGGATGTCCCTGCACTCAGAGGGGAGCTCCCCAATACCTCCTATGCTGCAGGCTGCGTGTTCACCAAGCCACAGACTTGATGCAGAAAATGTGCAGCTCATCATCTGGAGAAGGAGTTTCCTCCACCACATCCCCTTCCCACAACGAAAGTCCATCTGGTTACTGCTTGCATATGTCCACTGTCCAGGAGCTCATGCCCCACTCCAGGGCAACCCTGGCCACTGCTGGGCAAATCTAAGTCAGTAAGCTGAGGCATGTCCCCCTGTAGCTTCCAGTAAGCTGAGGCATGTCCCCCTGTAGCCCCCACCCGCCTGGCTGGGCCTAACTCTGCCCTCTGGACCACACACGAGTCAGCCTGGACTTCCACACCATGGCCTCTCGGATATTATACAGGGTGGGACCCTGGCCTGTGAGGCAGACTCTTGCCACCAGCCCAATGTGGTGGTCTCCTTTCTCTCTGAGCCTCAGGTTCCTCATCTGTGAAATGAGAGGCTTGCATCAGACGGCTTCCAAAGGCCCTTGCCAGGTCTGAATGTCTCCAATTTTGCATCCTCCTCTCCCATCTGTTTTCCAGCTTCTCTAACCACTCTTAACTGCCAGTTCCTTCAGCCCACAGCCTTCGGGCCTGGAAGGAATGACTCCAAAAGGGACCAGCACAAATCCAGCCCTCCCCTCACAGATGTCCTTGCCTTTGGGCAGTGCAACCTGGCCAGAGGCGATGAGCACTGTGCCCAGGAAAACGTCATGGCTCTGCCTGGGAGGAAACAGCACCCCACCCAGCCTGGAGTCCCCGAGGCACCCAGCTCTACCTGACTCCCTTCCCAAGGAAAAAGAGTGCAACAGAATTCCTGCTGCAGGGGCTCTATCTGCACCCAGCAAAATTCAAGAGGTTCTTAGAAAAACCTACCACCCAACGCATTTCTTAGAAAAAAGAACTGTTTTCCTGCCAGCGAAAAAAACCCTGGATCAACTTAGAAGGGAGACCTGGGCTTGCCAACAATCAAAGACCTCATTTTTCTGAATTACAGAAGAGCATTTTTCTACATGTAAACTTAGAACGCCTCTTTCCCTTTTCCGGTTTTCATATATAGCGCAAGAATTCTCCTGCTCAATGAAGTTACTGTATGAGCTTTCCTTTCTCTCTCGCGCGCTCTGTCTCTTTTTTTCAGGCCTCTGACCTCAGTTGAGAAAAGGATGGTTTTGAAGGGGCCTGGAGGTGGTCAGAGACCTAGCAGGGTGTGGGCTCTGCAGCCTGGCTGCCCTGCCTGGCAGCTGGAAGGAGCTGGGTCCAGCTGGCAGCCCCAGCAGGAATAAGTCTGTACCCAGCAGCATCGTCTGTGGTTTCTGAAGCATCCTCTCATCTGTTCCCTCTGCCAGAAGGGAGGCAAGATGGGGGTCATTCTCCCATTTGGCAAAGGAAGGAATCAAGCCCCAAAGAGGGGAAGTAATTCGCCCAAAGCCGCAGTGCAGAAGCCAACCTGTTATAGCCCACTGCCTCCTGGCTTCCCCCAGGGCCTTCCATCTGTGTCCCCACAGTCCCTGACCCTCCCTCCACCTCAACACACTCCTCTCTGCATTCTGGTGGTTAGTTGCTTTCCTTCTCTGATATGCATAGACATGGGCTCCTGGGCATGGACCATGCAGACCCATCTCTCGGTCCCCAGTACCAGCACAGTCTGGCAAGGGTGACCCATAAAGGGATGAAAAGAAACAATAAGATCCGTGGCTAAGATTTACTGTGGGCGTGCTGCGTGACAGGCACTATTCAAAGAGCTTTCCATCATTCCTTGTCTCTTTATAAAGTAGATAATATTATTAACCTCATTTTACAAGACAGAAAACTGAGGCTTGGAAAAGTCAGTTACTGCCCCCAAGGCCATGAAGATAATGAGGAACTGGAGTCAGGATTCAAATCTGACTATGTAGTGTGATGTGGCATGAAGGTCCCAGCCCTAAACACTCATCAGAGTCACCCAAGGAGCTTCTGAAAAGACAGAGATCTGCCCTTCCTGCCTGGCCCTATCAAATCAGAGTCTTCCAGAGTCTGGCCTGGGTGAGTCGAATGCCCTCGTCTGGTTGGCAGACACAGGTAAGGGTTAACCACCTGGGCTTTGGGAGCAGAACAACCTGAGTATGAGCCCTGGGTCCACCACTAACTGGGGTGGGCAAGCCAACTGGCTTCTCTGAGCTGTAGACTAATCCGTAGAACAGGGCAATAGAGGAGACTGGAGAGAATGGACAACATTCCACTGTCCTGGGGAGAATGGACAACCCGACAAGGGCCAGGCTCAGCACAGAGCTCAGCGCGTCAGGAGCACTCAGGACCCAGCGAACAGACCGACTCTGAGCCAGGTACCCTCGTGGTCTCTGCAGTTCCCCTCACAGCCATCCCCCAACTGTTAGCCGTTACACAATAAATAATAGAATTGGATAAGCAGGCCCAGAGACCAGGGAACTGACGAGTTGAGCCTGGAGAGTGGTATGACTCTCATCCTGTGGCCAGGGCCTGCACCACCCGCTACACACACACACACACACACACACAGACACACACACACACACACACACACACGTGAGCTAGGCGGAACTGGCTCCAGTGTAAGAGCCACGCTTGAGCCCCAGGGAGCAGGCAGTGTGTCTTGCTCTCCTGCTGCAGTGAGGGCCTTCAGGCCCCTTCCTCATGGCCTTCCCTGAACCTGGGTTCAAAGCCACCGCAGGGACCACATGCACCACATGGTGCAGCAAAGGCTGGCAGGTGTGGGCAGGCATGAGGGCCGTGGGCATCTGGGAAGAGTCGTGCAGTAACTTCTCTCAGTTTATGGCCCGTCCTTTTCCATTTGGGGAACAAAGCCTCTTTGAGTGTGATGGAGGCCTGGGCTGCTGAGGATGACATCAGCTGTGGTGAGTCATCACTCCAGGCAGCAGCCCTGGAGGACTCGGCCCCTAGCTCTCCAAGGAAAACTCACTGGCCTGGAGGAGAAGGGGCCTGCCCGGGGCACACGAGGGGGACCAGAGAGGAATAACTGGCAACCTGCTGGGAGCGGGCAATTTCAGGAGCTCCTGACAATCCCTGGCTCGGCACTGCAAGGGGACACAGAACCAAGGCTGGCAGCGTGGCGGGGTCAGGACAGATGTGTGGACCAGATGGTTCCTAACTGTTCCCTGGGGGCAGGGGAGGCAAGAGTGCAGGGCAGGATGTAGAGGAGGCCGCCAGCAGGAGAGGGGAGGCTAAGGAGGAGGCCTGCCCCCAGCCCCCTAACACACACGGACAGTCATACATGCATCCCACACACTCATACAGATTCACACTCGAAAACCACACGCATACACACACTCTCACCTATTCACAACAGTCCCATGAACACACTCACACCCCGCTATAGTTACCCATACACACACATTCACACAGACACATACCTTTACCTGCATTCATCCTATGCTCAAGCACCCTGACGCTTTCACACACTCACACACATATCCACCTGCAAATTGTTCATGGAGACTCTCACACATGCTCACTCACCTATCCTGAATCACACACTCACACCAAAGCAACTCAGATCTGATTTGCTTAATACGCTGTTGTTTAGTCGCTAAGTCATGTCCAACTCTTTGCAACCCCAAGGACTATAGACCACCAGGCCCCTCTCTCCATGGAATTTCCCAGGCAAGAATAATGGAGTGGGTTGCCATTTCCTACTCCAGGGGATCTTCCTGATCCAGGGATAAAACCCACATCTCCTGCGGCTCCTACACTGCAGGCAGATTCTTTACCACGCCCCCAGGGATTGCGTGGCAGGGAAGTTCTTGCTTAATTTATTGGGTTCCAATTATGGTCTCATTTGGAAAGAATTTTGCAGCTAAAAACTAACCCCCCAATACAGAGCCACCCAACAGAAACCTTTCCACATTATAGATGTTGAAGTGAGGGCACTGTAGGGGCAGGTATTCACCAGGGGACCCACAGAGTCTGCAGCCCACTCTTTCTTCTCCAGTTGCCTCTGTAAAGGGCTGGAGATCTTTGCCTGCTCTTCCTACACACAGGGTTTCTGTTTCTCTGATGTGGTCACATTTTCCAGATTCTCTCCCTTGTCGGTAAAACTTTCTTTTTAGAATATTAGATTTGGACCATGTCTTCATACAGCATTGAACCCAATTAACTAATGCTCTTGGAATCAGTGCTAGAAACGGCTGAGCAAGAAGTACGCACTGCAGGTGATACGGGCACTGGGTAGAGCCTGGCACAGGTAGGACCCCAATAAATGTTAATTTCACGACTGTATGAGGGCGCATAATGACGGACCATGTGTACTGAGCCTTTACTGTGTCTTGGGTGCCATGTACTTTAGCTGCAGAGCAGTGGTTCTCAGCCCTGGCTGCACAGAATCACTGGGGAGACTTTTTGAAAACGCTGATGCCAGCAGCCCACCCTCAGCGATGCCGATTCAGTTGGTCCAGGTGGGGCCTGGGCACCAGCACCCCAAGTGATGCTGACTCACAACCCCCACCCCCGCCCTATTCTCTGTCAACAGACGAGGTAACAGGCACACAGAAGTTCCATAACTTGCCCAAGGGCACACAGCTATCAGGGCCCAGAACCAGCGATTCTAAACTCCCATCTGCCTGGGGCAAGGAGCTGAGTCTCCCTCTGCTGCCCAGGAATGTCGCTTCAAGTCAAGGTGGCCCACTGCAGGGAGCACACCCTGACCGTCCCAGCCCTCAGCGACCTTGGGCCCATCTGCCTCTCCATTCCCATTGCCCTGCTGCACCCCCAACCCCTCTGAGCATCAGCACTCAGCACCAGAGAGAGACAGTCGCTCAGGGGCTTCATCTCCTGAGCAGATCTGGGGAGGGACCTGGAGAGCCACTTCTCCCATCTTGGCTGCTCCGACTTATCTTTCAAACTGGAAAAGAACCTCCAAGCAGCACAGTAATGGGGAGAAAGTCTCAGCCAGCTCTGGCTTCAAGTCCCAGTTCATCATTTAAAAGCTGTGCATCTTTGGACATGGCACTTGTCCAAAGGCATCTCTCTGAGCCTCGGAGTCTACACCCATAACACAGGAGTAATGCCACCTGCTTCAGCAGAGAGTTTTGAGAAATAGACATAAACTACTAAGCAGAAGCCCTAGAAAAGCGTATGTTTTACACAACACAGTGGGTGTGGTTACTGCAGTCATCGTCAATGATATTAGCCTTCTTTTCTCCCCACTGAACTATTGTCTATAATTGCCAGGAAAGGTAGGTCTGTGCAATTTTCCCTCTGGGTCTCAGTTTTCTCACTTGCAATATGGGGTGATATGATCTCCTTCAGCTCAGTTGCAGTGAGGGTCAAGTGTGGGTCTGCATGTGGAAATGCTTTAAGTGAACCCTGCTCGGGTATGAGGAACAACTAAAATGGACAGAGGACTCTAAACTGGTGTCTGGGGGAGGAGAGTGCTGTTTTTCTCAGATTAGTGAAATTTGAACATGCTTAAATGCTATAATGTGGCTAGTGTAACTTCAAAAACAGAATTTCCTGCCCCAGCCTGGAGACGGCTTGAATAAAATGGGGCTGACCAAGGGAAGCTGGAACTTAGAAATTGGTATAACATTCCCACTCCATCACCTCCTGAGCCCAAGGCAGGCTAACTGCAGCAGAGGGAAGAAACAGTAACTAAATAATAATAATAATAGCCCGTGTTCACTGTAGAGGACCTAAATGATATGGCCTCTGAAATGATAGGTACCTGGAAACTGTGAATGTGGCTTTATTTGGAATAAAGGTCTTTTGAAGATATACTTAAGGATCCCAAGATGAAGAGATGATCCTGGATTACCCAAGTGGACCTTAAATCAAATAACTCATGTCCTTATAAGACAAAGGGGAGATCTGACAGAGAGAAGACAGAGGCAGAGACCGGAGTGATACAGTGATGCAGTCAAGGATTGTGGACAGCCCTCATAGCTGGAAGAGGCAAAGAAATATTCTCTAGAGCCTCCACAGGCAGTGCAGCCCTGCTGATACCTTGATTTTGGACTTCTTGCCTCTAGAATTTTACCAGTTTGTGGTAGTTTGATACAATGGACAAGGAACCTAAAGCATTCATTGACTACTTACTGTATGCCAAGTATACTAAAGGAAATCAGTCCTGAATATTCACTGGAAGGACTGATGCTGAAGCTGAAACTCCAATACTTTGGCCACCTGATGCAAAGAACTGACTCATTGGAAAAGACCCTGATGCTGGGAAAGATTGAAGGCCGGAGGGACAACAAAGGATGAGATGGTTGGATGGCATTTCTGACTCGATGGACATGGATTTGAGTAAGCTCTGGGAGTTGGTAATGGACAGGGAAGCCTGGCATGCTGCAGTCCATGGGGTCGCAAAGAGTCGGACACGACCGAGCGACTGAACTGAACTGTATGCCCAGTCTTATTCTGAGAGCAGTGCCTGGACTGAGTCAGTGAGGAAGGTGTGACTACCTGTATATTCTTTATGAATAGACCGAGATGCAGAGGGAGGAGGTCACAGAGCTAGTAAGTGGCAGAGACAAGACGAGGACCCGGCCTGGGTCCATGTTCCATAGCCCACCTGCTTAACCACAACGATGATTCTCCAGGTGCGGTTCCTGGACCAGCAGCATCAGCCTCACCTGGGAACTTACCAGAGATTCAAGTGCTCTGGCTCTTCTCCAGACCTGCTGAATCAGACCCCGTGCAGGGAAGAGGGCAGCAGCGACCCGTGTTTTAGCCAGCCCCGCAGGTAATGATGCACACTCAAGCTTGAGACCCACTGCCCTACACTGTGCTGGTGAGCAGAAGCTGGAGAGGCTTAAGACCTGCACGGAGGCCAGCAGTGGGGGAATCACGGAGCAGGCAGCCAGCAGCAGAGAAGTCCACTGTGGGGGCGGAGACCTGGGCACGGGGCTAGGCAGGGCCCCAGCTGAGACGGGGCTTCCCTCGGATCACAGCACAGCCACAGCGAATGGGCTGCTTCCCAGACAGGCTGATGGGAGGCTGAGTCCCCTGAGTGACTAGATCCCACTAACAAGGAGAGGCAGCCAAGTGAACCCAGCTGCGGGAAGGAGGCTGGTGGTCTGAGGATGCAGAGAGGCTTGGGAGGTCAGCCCAGGGGAACTGGGCATGTCGGCAAGGGTTCTGCAGCCAAGAGGAAGCTTGTGACTCCAAGGGGGCTGCTCCCCCAGAGAAAGCCTGTCCCAAGCAGGAGGAGCCCACGCCTTCCAGGAGGGGTAGTAACAGCTATTTCCCTTGCCTCCCCATTGTCCCCTTGCCCTACCCAGGGCTTAAGGGGCCTGAAGACTCCAGGAACTCCTCTCCAGCCACACGGGAAGCCAGGCCTCAGAGCTGACTTTTTCTAAATGCCTACAAATGAATCACCCAATCTTGTCAAGAAAGCCTCCCTTGGTAAATTTCCCAGGAAGGTCCAATTCCTCAAGACTCTGTTATTATCTGTTTATTTGCCTATGTTTCCCAGCAGTCTGTGAGCCCTTGGGTGAGCACACATCATCTGTTTCATGTTTTTATCACCTAACTTCACCCCCACCCTTCAAGCACAGAGCTTGCCTGAGTTAGGCAAGAATTGAGCTTTGATGGAGGAATGAATGAATGAATAGTGCACATGTAAGTGAATAAATGAGCTTAACGGATTCTGGACCAGCTGCTGCTGCTGCTAAGTCACTTCAGTCATGTCTGACTCTGTGTGACCCCATAGACGGCAGCCCACCAGGCTCCCCCATCCCTGGGATTCTCCAGGCAAGAATACTGGAGTGGGTTGCCATTTCCTTCTCCAATGCATGAAAGAGAAAAGTGAAAGTGAAGTCGCTCAGTCTGTCCGACTGTTAGCGACCCCATGGACTGCAGCCCACCAGGCTACTCCGTCCATTGGATTTTCCAGGCAAGAGTACTGGGGTGGGGTGCCATTGCCTTCCCCGATTCTGGACCAGAGTGACCATATATCTGTCTTGCCATATCACATTTATTTTCATCAATAGATAAAATCAATAGTCTTTGTCATTGATTACGAAGAACTCTAATGAACACCAGCTGTTGTCGCAGTCATCCCACCAGCACCATGTAGCTCAATATGCACTTAATAGTCTAGCTCTCAGCTGATCCCACTGTTGAAGTACAGCGTAATCTTCATAGCCACACAGAGGCCTGATGTTAACTTTTCTGAGTGCTGCGATTTTCCATCCTTTTGGCTGACCCTTAAGCAGGAGGGCACAGAATGACCAGTCTTCTGAAAAATGCCTGCCTTGGCTCTCACCCACCGACTGAGCTGGGACTGCCGCTGTAAAGCACACTGGCCTCTTAGATTTCAGACTGAATTCCAGCTGCCTCCACCTCCTCCCTCTCTGAAACAAGCGTCTGGGTAGGGACTGTGAGCCACACATGCTTCCCCCTCTCCTTATATACCATAAGGTTCTTGAGGTTTGGCTGGAGACCTCAGGGAGGCTTCTCCTTGCCCATCTGGAGGCTAGGGCATGAGCTGGGGCCACTGGGCAAGATGGGATGGGACAGGCCAGCCCTCGTGGTCCTGGAAGAAGGGGAAGACTCCTGCTCCTCGCTGCCATGTCCCACCCTCCCCCTACCCCAGCCTCTTGAGGTAAGGTACTGAGGTGGGAGGGGCATCACTGAGATGGGAGGGGCTTGAAAGGGTAATTCTGGAGCTTTCTAAGTCTCTAAGTGGAGCACGTCCTTAGGTATTTGAGTTCTTTTCCCATGGTATATACCACATGGTCCATGAAATCTCCCACAGAGTTGCTAACCACAAGCAATTTAGTCGTAATTTACATTGTGCGCCCTGAGAGAATGCAGCCACAAGGGGAGGAGGGATCTTGGAAGGCAGGAGCAGGCCTCCCTGTCTCCCCCTCTATCCTGGTCCCAGTCAAGGGTTCCGGCATTGTGCACAACCAGTACCCAGTGGCCACCCTCTTCTGGACTCGGGCCTGGGCTGGACTTTGAGAGATCACGAAAACTCAGACTCTGGTCCCAAATAGCTCTCAGCCTAGAAAAGGGGGCAAGACATCAACACACAGAGCCCCAACACAGGTGTCTGAACTGGAGGACTCTGCACAGGTGAACACAGTGGAACAAGCAGAGCACAGGCAAACCCATGGAGTTAGGAAACTCAGGGGTTTGTGAGTGGTCCTGGAGGATGGGAGCACTGGGACGCTCAGGTAACCTCCACCATTCGAGCAGCAAGGAGAGAATTACGAAGCCAGATTCAGAAGTGTAAAGCCAACATCAGCTTATTCACTCTCAGGACAATTCGATGAGGTGGGGACTATTGCTCTCCCATTTTGCAGATGAACAGATCAAGGCTGAAGGAGATCAAGACCACAGAGCTGGAATGGGTTGCACAGAGTTGCAGCCCAGGTATGGGTCATCTGAGGTCCTTCCTAGCTCTTTCTACTCTTAATCACTTTTTCACTTGGGAGACTGGAAACATATTAGGGAGGGCCTTGAATGTCAAGCCGAGGAGACTGAAATTTATGCTGCAGGCTATGGGGTGCCTTGAAAGGTTTCTGAGGAAGGCTGCTGCTAACCATTTTAGGAGGCATCACCACTTCACCTCGAGCTGCTGCCCCCGCAGTCGGGCCCCTTCCTTTCCCTTGCCAAGGAGAGGGTGGATTGGGTGATTTGGAATGCGGAGCGAAGGCGGTCTTTTGGCAGCAGCAGGAGACATACTTTCCTGCAGCCTCTCAGCACTTGGCATGTTATGCCCTGGGCAAAATCAAGCTGCCCTGGGAATGGCCCAGGGAGTCCACAGATGAGCTTGTGTGAATTTAGCCAGAGCACGGAGGAAGCCAGCAGAATGAGCTCATGGCATCAGCAGTGCAATCTTGCCTACACTGACCAGGCTGATAGAGGCCCAGAGAGTTGGGGTGACCTCCAGAGCTGGGAAGGACTCCAGTCCAGTGTCCCCGAGATGAGAAAACTGAGGCCCAGACTGACAATGTGACTTGCCCAGCATATCATGTTCCCACCATCAAGGCTACTCTCACCCATTTCCCTAAGAAGGTGAGGCATGGGGAAGTGTATGGTACACAGTAAGGTGCCCAATATGGGAACGGATGCATAGCGGCAGCGGGGTTTGTGGTCCACACATATAACAACTTGATGCCACTGAGTAGGGGGAAATGAACGATTTAAGAACTTAGTCCTACAGCTGTTATCAAGCACACCGCTGCTTTACACAGGTTCTCCTGCTCCCCTGTGCCGAGATGTGCTCTCTGCAGGCTGCTGGAGCTCTGTGTGGCTCTGAAAGGGGACGGGAGTTTAAGGGAACAGCCAGAACAGATGGTGACCCTGAAGTCATATTTTGAAACAGGCTGACTCTTGTTGAATCTAGATGAAAGTACAGCTTGATGGCCTCCAAATGTTAGCTGGAGGAAGAGCCTGTGCACTTCTGGAGTAACAGGAGAGGGAATGAGGCCTTTCAAGCTGGGTACCCAGGAGATGCCCCTAACTGGAGACCTGAAACGGAGGGTGACCTTGGGCAGAGGATCCCAGTAGTTTGAGCCTTGAACCTTGAGCAGATGAAGGGAAGGACATGGAATTCCATTCCAGAGAGAACTCATCACTTACTAGCTGGTGGCCTCGGGCCAGTTTATCTACTCCTCTGAGCCTTAGTTTCATTATCTGGACACAGAGATGACAATGCAGTTCTCAGGGTGGCAGTACAGGGTGATGTCAGATGCTGAACTCACGAGCCTACACATTTATTCCTGAAAGGTAAGTGCAGACTGAGAGAGGGAAGCCTGCCTTGTTCATCTGTTTGTTCATTCATTCATTTACAAATATTCTCAAGCACCAGCCACCACATGCCTGGCACTGCTACTGTGGAAGATCTACAAGTGAACAGGACAGACGTGCCCCTTGCCCTCATGGCATGTATGCTCTAGCATTGAGCTCCTAGCTGGGCTTTAGAAGAACCACTTGAGGGCTTTAGAAAACTGATACCCAGCTCCATCCCAGTTGGATCTCTGGGGGTGAGGCCCAGGCCTCAGTATGCCTTAAGAGCTCCCCAGTGATGCTGTTATATGTACGGAGTGAGGTTCATGGTTTCGGAGAGAGCCCTCACCCACCAAGGCCCTGCCATCTCAGGCTCTACGCTGAGTGCCTCACACAGCCCAGGAGGCAGGACCTTGACTACCCCTTGTCCAGATGAGGGATCCGACCTTCCTTCTGAGCAATCTGCCCAAGTCACTCAGCTGATACATGGAAGAACTGGGATTTGAAATCCATCTGACATTTCCAAGGACCTCCCTGGTGGCTCAGGTGGTAAAGTATCTGCCCACAATACAGGAGACCCAGGTTCAATTCGTAGGTCGAGAAGATCCCCTGCAGAAGAGAATGGCCACCCACTCCAGTATTCTCGCCTGGAGAATCCCATGGACAGAGGAGCCTGGCGGGCTACAGTCCATGGGGTCACACAGAGTGGGACACAGCTGAGCGACTAAGCACAGCACATGATGTTTCCAAGGCTTAGTTGTAGCCACAGGCTGCCAGGCACAGAAGAGACCCGCAGCATGTGCGAAGTCCCGTCCCCACCTTTCCTCCCCCATCCCTGAGGACGATGGGACAACGTGTCTATGGTGAAACAGCAGCAAAACCTGGGACTTTGAGTGTGGCGAGATGCCAGCCACCTGGACATCAGAAGGCCCAGTTCTGGATCCAGCTCCTTACATCTGAACTGTGGGACTCCCATCATGTCCCTTGTTCTCTCTGAGCCTCCACCTGCCTCTCTGTAATTTAGGAGAGCCAGGTAGAGGACCCTGAAAGCCCAACATTTTCTGGGTCCTCAAGGCCCCCAGTGGGTTTTGATGGGAGCGAGGTGTTTGAGGGACACGTGGACCCTAAGAAGGGAGCTTAGGATCCCCAGCTTCCCTAGGCACATGAATGGTGATCTGTGCCTTCTCCCACAAGGAGCTGCTATAGGAACGGACCACACTGGGTAGGAGGCTGCCTTCAAAAGGATTCTTAGAAACCTTGAACTTGAGTGGGACTGGCCAGTCTCCTGCATGCATATGCATGAACAGCATTTTTCACATTCCACCCAACCTTCCCATGCTCATGCACCCCACACACTTATTCCTGGAAAGGTAATTCCTGACTGAGAGAGGGAAGCTTTATACAGCCACCAACACACATACATCTATTCATTCAACTAGCATTTATTGAGCACCTACTGTATGGTAGCTCTGTTCTAAGCACTGGGGATCCAGCAGTGACAGACAAGTTTTTTCCCTCATGGAGCTGAAAGTTCTAGTACAAGAGCTATGGAGAAAGCAACTTCCATCTTATCAATAGCTAAAAACACATCCATAGCCTTTTTCACACACAAGTGCATTAGGTAACTATCGATGGAGGAAATGTTTGTACAAGAATGGATTCTGGCAGCCACTACAATAATTTCAAGTCTCCCACCAGTTGGGGATCTCAAATCTATATATAACATTATCTCCACTAACGCATCCTACCAGCAGGGACAGGGGACCCTACACCTTGGGGCCTGCTGCTGCTGCTGCTAAGTCGCTTCAGTCGTGTCCGACTCTGTGCAACCTCACAGACGGCAGCCCATTGGGCTCTGCCATCCCTGGGATTCTCCAGGCAAGAACACTGGAGTGGATTGCCATTTCCTTCTCCAATGCATGAAAGTGAAAAGTGAAAGTGAAAAGTGAAAGTGAAGTAGCTCAGTCGTGTCTGACTCAGCGACCCCATGGACTGCAGCCTACCAGGCTCCTCCGTCCATGGGAGTTTCCAGGCAAGAGTACTGGAGTGGGCTGCCATTGCCTTCTCCGACCTTGGGGCCTGGGTCTACACAAAGCCACCCTTCCCACCCCCTGCCCCACCCCCGTTCAGAGATTGGAAATTTAATTAAAGTCTCCTGTTCTATTGTTAAAAGCACTTAAGTTTTGCACTCCAGTCCATAATAACTGGGGGCTGTTTAGTATAAAAATGTTCTAAATTACTTCCCAGTTATCACTGGACTCCCCAAGGTACCAACCGCTGGGTAAAATGGATGCAGAAATAAACGATGTGGCTTTGCACGTCACTGTCACACAGCCGAGGACCACGCGCACACCCTGTTTGAGATGCAGGTCTGTGAAGGAACGGCCAGGACAGAAGTGGGCAATGCATCACTCTTCTGCTACCATCTCTAAAGGACTTGGTCCCCAAGTGAAAACATCTAAAAACTTCCCACCTGAGTTATTCCTGAGACTTCTCCATCCCCTGGCAAGAGAATTCTGCATTGTGCTTGTGGATACACATTCTGAACACAGACATCCAGAAAGAGAAATCTGAAGAGAGAATATCTGGATGAGCCTCAGGGCGGGTCCAACCCTTCATTTCAGACAGGAAGAAGCTTTTCAGAGCCAAGACTAACTGTGGACTAACTGCAGAGGGCAATTCTTAGAATCCTTTCCCCGTGACCTTCCCGACCGCTCAGCTGGGCAGCTGGGTGGGCCTAGGAGGCTCTGGGTGGCCGAGGTGGGACCAGAGACTGCTCTGGGCTCTCATTCACCCCTGCTTCCCTATCATTTTACTGCAAGTCTCTCACAAACATGTCTCTTGGGCAACACAAAGGAGGGACCCCGTGCCGCTCGCTGAAGCCATTAGCTCTTGGGTAAGTAGAGGCAAGAGCCAGGCAGGAAGGAGCACCCAGAGGCCCTCACCCAGGGCTATGAGCACTGGGCAGGACCCAAGGCATGGCAGAAGCCCAGAGGCTCGCCCAGCGCCAGGGTCAGGAAAGCAGCTACTGGACAGAGACTCTGCTTTCATGCTGGAGACTGGAGACCGCCCCCCCGTCACACACACTCCAGCCCCGTCCCGTCCCGTCCCGTCCTGTCCCACCCTAGGCTCCCTCCCTGACTAGGCTTGGAGAGTTAACTGCTCAGGCCACACACCAGGAGGTTGCTTCCATCTTCTTCTCATTCAGTTGCCTCTACCTAGAACACTCTCCTCTTTTAATCCACCAGCCCCACCCCTTTCCTGGCTAAATCTAGTCACACCTCAGATCTTATCTTAATTGTCATAACTTGGAAAGGGTTTCCTGACATCACAGTGCAGATCAGAGTGGCCACGAATGTGCTCATAGTTCCCTCTGTATGTGTGTGCTAGGTTGCTTCAGTCGTGTCCGAATCTTTGCAACCCCATGGACTGCAGACTGCCAGGCTCCTCTGAACAAGGGGCTCTCCAGGCAAGAATACTGGAGTGGGTTGGAAAGTGCCCATGCCCTGCTCCAGGGGATCTTTCTGACCCAGGGATCGAACCTGCGTCTCTTATGTCCAACCTGCACTGGCAGGCGAGTCCTTGACCACTAGAGCCACCTGGGAAGTCTCTCATAGCTCCCTACTTCTCCATACCTCTTTTTACTCTTCATGGTATTTCGGGCTTTTTGTACAACCCTTTGTTTAGCGTCTGTGTCCTGCATTAGAGTCTAGGCTCCACAATGTGGGGAGCCACGCCTATGCTGTTCATAATTTTACACCCAGGATGTAGCACACTGCCTTGCAGACAGTAAGCAGCTAATAAATATTTATTAAATAAAAGTGAGGAAACAGATGAGTGACTGAAAAACCTACCAGGCTGTGACAGGCAGGATGACCATCAAGAAATTTTGGCATTAAATCTATCCAACTCACTCATTCATACTTGCAAAGTGCATGCTTAATTATATCTCATTTTTCCCACATCGGATTATGGCTGTTTATCTCCCTCCACTGCAAGGTCAATGACCCTGAACTCCAAAGGTGAATGGCATTGCCCTGGCTCTCCCCATCTTTGGAGAGATGGAGTTTCAAGTGATTCTGATGGAAGAAACCAGGTACAAGCTATGCTGAAAGAGGCCACAGGAAGGTTTAGGGATCGTCAGTTAGTTTAACTCATCAGTTAGCACTGAGTTTGAACCTCATCACCGCGGCCATTACCCTTCACTGAGGGTTCACGGTGTTCCAGGCACTCTACTAAGAGCTTTGGGGTAGAATTTCAGGTGCTGTAATGGAAAGCAGGGAAGGGTTCTCACGGAATGTGACATGATGGCATCTGCCATTCAGGCTGCAGTGAGAAGATGCACTAGAGGTCAGAGAGATGGGGGGTCTTATTGGCCAGGACAGGGAGCTGCTGTGACTGTCCCTTACTGAGCATGACACAGGCCTGGACCCAGTGGGGTGAAGGAATGAAAGAAAGAGATTGGATGAAATCGACCTTGCAGGGGCAGAATCGATTTCTCTGAAACAAAGTCACAACACTCTTCCCAGGCGCTGAAAACCTCTCAGTCATTCCATGCACTTCCAGCGACAGTGCAGAGATGACAAAGCTGATGGCAAATATAAACTTAGGTGCACATGATTCCAACAATTTTCAAACAAAACTACTCTTAGAAACAGGGCCCACCAAACAGTTCTTCCAATGGGCCATGCAGTCTCTATAGTGACCCAGCCTTTCCCTCTCTTTGCAGATGACATGTCTGAGTCCAAGAGTGAAAGTGACTTGGTCAAGCTCCCCACAGGGGGTCCAGACCCCAGGAATCCTATTAGCTTAGTGCTGTGCGCCTAAGAGCACGTCCTCCAGCAGAGAAAATGAAGACATTCAGCTGCAGCTTGACAGCAGCCCACACTGGCAAATGTTAAACAAGCAAAACCATTCCACTTCTTCAACTGGAAGCTCATATTCTAAAAGGGGAGGGGGAGATGCTGAAATGGCACCACCTACTCCAGACAGTTAAACCTGAAATAAAATTAGAAAATGTGTCACATGGAAAAACTCTGCAGTAAGAAATGGTTTCTTTTTCCCTCCCTTTTTCATCCTGTGAGAGAGTGAGTAATTTGACATTTTAACTCGAGAGGAAAGGAGAAAATCTGTGGTCGCCGTTTTGTACCAAATACACACAGCCATTGGGCACAGTTCTGTACCCTAAATTAGAAAATGTGTCACATGGAAAAACTCTGCAGTAAGAAATGGTTTCTTTTTCCCTCCCTTTTTCATCCTGTGAGAGAGTGAGTAATTTGACATTTTAACTCGAGAGGAAAGGAGAAAATCTGTGGTCGCCGTTTTGTACCAAATACACACAGCCATTGGGCACAGTTCTGTACCCTAACCCATGGAAAAGGATGTCAGGGAAGGGTGGGAACCAGACTGAGAGCTGCTGAGTTGAATCACCTCCCACAGCCGCCGCAAAGTTTGGGCAAAGTGAACTCAGATATCCTAGAAAGTTCCAGCTAACAGTGCATTTCGGGTTCATCTAGTCCAACTCCTTTATTCACAGGATATGGAAACTCATATGAGGCTCATAGAGAGCCGACCATTTGCCCAAAACAAAAGAGCAGGGGAACATCGAAGCAGAGTCCCTCTGTTGCCATATGTGCCTCCAGCCTACTAGGGACCCTGTGTGGCTGGTGGCGATCTGAAAGAATACAGCAGGCTTCCATTGGGTTATTCATTTAACAAGCATTGACCAAGTACCTGCCAGAGCGAGGCATGGGGCTAGGTGCTCGAGGTACAAGGGAGAATCATGTTAGTCCAGACTCTCAGGATGCCTCCCAACATTCCAGCCACCCTGGGGTCTGTGCAGTTTGAGATAAGGATATGAGGAGGGACACTCCAGGAGATGCGGCTAAAACAGCATACTGGGAGAACCAAGTACCTGCCAGAGCGAGGCATGGGGCTAGGTGCTCGAGGTACAAGGGAGAATCATGTTAGTCCAGACTCTCAGGATGCCTCCCAACATTCCAGCCACCCTGGGGTCTGTGCAGTTTGAGATAAGGATATGAGGAGGGACACTCCAGGAGATGCGGCTAAAACAGCATACTGGGAGGACTTCAGAGGGTCTCAGATGCCATGACAAGGAGAGTTAAAATCATTTTCTATGGCTGCTGTAACAAATTACTGCAAATTACGTGACTTAAATCAACATAAATGTATTAGCGGGTTGGCCAAAAAGTTTGTTTGGATTTTTCCATACTGTGTTATGGAATTGACCAATACCTTCCTGTTTTGTAGGTCAGAAGTCCAACACAGATCTTAGATCAAACTTAAGCAGATCGTGCTCCTTTCTGGAAGCTTTAAAGAAAAAATCTTTTTTTTTTCTTTTGATTTTTCCAGGTTCTAGAGGCTACATGTATTCCTTGGCTCATGGACCCTTCCTCCACCTTCAACATCAGCAAATGCAACTGATTTGCTGAAGGTCAAGTGCTTCTCACATCACCTCTCTCTTCCACTTCCAAAGACACTTGTGATGACATTGGGCCCACCTGAGTAACCCAGGGTCCTCTCCTTTTTTGAAGGTTAGATGATTATCAATATTAACTCCATATGCACTCTAATTTCCCTTTGTCCGGTATCCTAACATATTCACAGTTTCTGGGGTAATATTAAGATGTGGACACATTTGGAGGGCCAGTACTTTGCCTATCACAGCTGGTCAGCTTGAGAAGATGACAAAAGGTTCTAAAGCAGGGGGTGACATAGTAAAAGCTGGTTTTACACTGCTGCTCAAAGGTTAAGATCCTGTTAAAATGCGGATTCTAATACATAGGGTCTGTGGGTGGGACTGGAGAGCCTGCAGCTCAACAAAGTCCCCAGGTGATGGTGATACTGCTGGTTGGTGGGTCACACCTAAGTGGAAAGAAGCTAGAAGACTCCTAACGCTGTAATACAGGGGGCAGGTGGAGAGAATGGAGGCCAGGAGACACACTTGCTTGCCTAAAACAAAGACAGGAGAAGCTAGCACTAAGACTGTACAGCTGGAAGGGGAGAAGCAGCTGGCTGACCCAACAGTGTGTGGCACTGTTGACACTTCATGGATTTAGGTTGAGTTTGTCACCTGCTTTTGGACTCTGTTCTACAGAATGCAATGGTTATAACTTTTTAAGACTGGAAAAGCATCCCTTCAGTTTTCTTTCATGGAAGGTACTCCATCCCTGATGTACCTGTTATACACAGCCCCTGCTCCCACCCTGCTTTGGCCCCTCCACCACCGTCAGCAGCAGCAGCACCCTCATCACAGTGAATGGCTGTGGGTGGTCTTCCAGCAGAGCTGGAGGTTCACATAGACTCTGCTGTGGTCCAGGGTTCCTAATGCTGGGTTTTCACTCAGATCTCCACAGTCCCAGGCTCTGAATGATTCTTTCATAAATGTGTTCAAATGCTCATTGTGTCCATTCAGTGCCATGTCAGACGCTGAGGAAACATGGATAAATAATGTAGGGTTCCTGCCCTCCAGGGACTCACAGAGATGTGGGAGCAGGAAGGAAAGAGGTACTGAACTGTACCAATTACAGGCCCCATGCTTCCCTCATTATTCCTCATAGTAGGAATCGTTGTCCCAATTGACAGACAAGGAAAATAAGGATAAGAGAGGGAACCGGGAGTAGCAGCGCTGAGATCTGAACCCAAGGTGTGGGCTCCCAGAGCTTGTCTGGGGTCCAGTGGCAGCTCTGCCTCTCATTTGTGTTACAATCACGGGTAAGACTTTCCCTTTCTAGGACTCCGGACTGTCACCTTGGAAAGGAAGTCACTGGACTGCACTGCTTGTTCTCAACTCTGGCCTCACTTTAGAATCACACCAAGAACTTTTAAAACCTGCAGAAGACCAGACCCCAGACAAATTAAGAACCCTGGTCGTAGGGGGGACTGGGCATCAGGGTCTAAGGTACAGCCAAGGTTGAGAACCACCAAAGTCCTTGTGACCTGCGCTCCTGCATTCTCATTTCCTGAATAACCCTCTTCTCCTCTAGCCCTGCCACAAGGCCCATGCCAAACTGATGAACAAATGGTAGGGAGGAGGAGGAAATCCCCAACACCGTTCAACTAAGGACAATTTGGAGCAGTCCTGCTGGGCACTGTCCATTGCCCCGTTATCATTTCCTCCTTTCAGTGAGAAAAATAGCAGCAGTGGACAACAGTGGAGTAAGCTAGGCAGGTAGTCTCTTACACCATTGCAGGCAATATAAATTAGTACACCTTTCCAAAAAAAAACCCACAATGAAAGACTTTGAAAAAATTGGGCAAGCACCAGACCCAACAGTTTTAGGAGTTTGTGCTAAGAAATAATTACGGAAAAGGGCAAATACAGAGATACAAGAACAGGGTCACCACTGGGCTTCCCTGGTGGCTCGGGGTAAAGAATCTGCCTGCCAATGCAGGAGACACAGGTTCAATCTCTGGTCCAGGAAAATCCCACATGCTGCGGAGCAACTAATGCTGTATGCCACAGCTACTGAGTTTGTGCTCTAGACTCCAGGAACCCCACCTACTGAAACCTGTGCGTCTAGCGCCTGCGTTCTGCAACAAGAGAAGCCACTGCAGTGAGCAGTCCGGGCACCGCCTCTAGAGAGTAGCCCCCACTCTCCACAACTAGAGAGAAGCCCACGCAGCAACGATGACCCAGTGCAGCCAAACTAAATAAATAAAAATTAATAAAATTTAGAAAAAGAAGAATAGGGTTGTCACAACAGTGTTTACGGAAAGAACAACTGGAAACAGCCTAAAGGATTAAAAGAGGCCTAGGTTAATTATGGGAAATCCACATAATGAAATACTATGTCAATTACAAAGGATTTAGGGAAGAATAGTCAATGTTCCAGAGGAAGTGTCTAGATAATAGTTAAGGGAAAAAATGTCAAGCAACAAAATACAATGTACAGAATGATCTATTCACGTTACAACATATGTGCATATTTAGGCATGGAAAATAAACTTGAAAAACAGTCCACAAATGTTAGCAGAGTTTATCTCTGAGTCATGAGATAACATGCGACCTTTCAAAACTCCTTGTTTTTCAACCTAGATTTGTACAGTGACTATTCTTTTTATTATCAAAATATTTTAATGTTTTTGAAAAATACAAATCTCTTCTTTCAAAGCTTGCTCCCCTCCCTCCGCCTCCCCCATCTTCTGGTGTAAATGGACACCCCCACTTCAGTGGTGCAGAGGCTTGCTTGCATCCACACTAGGACACTCAGGACAAGCTCCATAGCATTCAAGCCAGCTGCTGCACCCCGGTCTCTACTACTAGATTATGAGTCCCTCCAGGACGGGCACAGGGTCCTATGTGGCTCTTTAGTTACCTCGCCACCCACCCCAGTGGGCTTTAGAGAGGGCAGGCAGCCAGGAAATACAGGAGAAAGACAGAAATCTATAGTAGTAGCTAGGGCTGCAGTCCATGGGGTCACTAAGAGTTGGACATGACTGAGCGACTTCACTTTCACTTTTCACTTTCATGCATTGGAGAAGGAAATGGCAACCCACTCCAGTATTCTTGCCTGGAGAATCCCAGGGATGGGGGAGCCCGGTGGGCTGCCATCTATGGGGTCGCACAGAGTCGGACACGACTGAAGCGACTTAGCAACAGCAGCAGCAGCAGCAGCAGCAGCAGAACACAGAACAGAGCTGACAGTCTTGAGGACCTCAGCAGACATTTACTTTGGGAGGAGATTAATTGCAAAGACCTCCCAGCAGTGAAGCAGGCTTTTAAGCTGGGCCCTATCTAAGGTGCTCAGTGACAGGAGGGGTGACTCCCGGAAAGACCTAGGCAGCACTGCTTTCTAGCCAAGCTCTAGCCAGATTCTAGCCAAGCTCTCCAAACTGAAAAAGGGCTCCCCCAACACCTGAAATCAAGGGTCCTGCTCACTCAAGAGAGACATGAAGGCCCTCAGAACAATTTTCTGCCCTGTCCAGTTCTTTAAGTCATCCATGAAACAAGGCATGTAACAAGTGTGAGATGAACTGGACTGGATAAAGGTGGGTTGGGATGGATTACACTGGGATTAGGCTGGGCTGAGTTGAGTTGATTCTGACTGGAGGTAAGGAGTGGGTTGTACTCACTAGGTGACCTAAGCCTCATGTGTTGCCTCGTTAGGTCTTGCCCAGAAAGAGGTCTGGGCCTTCTCCAGGTTCTGTTCTACCCCTGTCCACTTTTTTCTCTTGAAGAGGAGAGGAAGAAGGAGGTCAGTGAGCAAACTGGGCCCCTCCCAGCACCTCTGACCCGTCTCAGCAAACTGCGCTCTGTATCAACAGCGATAACGCGGGCCCCACACCTGCTCCTCTGACTTTTAAGTCTTAGTTGCTTATCTGTTCTCCTTACCGCATATTAAGGTCTTAAATTGCATCTTATTATAAGATTACCTCACTTTTTATAACCCTCACCCACCCACCACCACTACAACACTCCCAATATCCAATCATATCATGAGAAAATTATGTGACAAATCAGTCTATACTAAGGATTTATGACTTAGTGAAGGAGGAAGGGGTAACTTCCCTTACCCCATTTTAAGACATACTACAAAACAATAATTATCAGGACCATGTGGAATTAAAAAAAAATAACACATATATATAAGAATGGTATAAAGATTACACAAAAAATTATATCACAAAAAGGAACATTTTATGATAACCAGAAGCAATGCTATGATGGAAAAATAGTTTACATTTTAATTAGTATTTCAGGGAATCCTTGGTACCAGTTTGGAAAAGAACTAACCTCAGCATACACTCTATGTAATCTATTTAATCAATGGTCCATTTTAAATGGATCAAGCTGTGGACATTCAAGGAAAACTTGAAAATAAGCTCATATATTAAGCTAGCAGAGAAAGATAAATGCACAGCTTTTGACAAAATAGAGGCTTTCAGGTATGAGAGGGACAAGCTAGAAAATAAATTGTTCACACAAATAAATGTAATGGAAAAAAGATAAAGAGCAAAGTAACATTAGGGTAAATTCCAGCCTAACTAGTTATTAAAGTCATTAAATAAAACTAAAAGCCCTATAACGTGCCCTGATTACTCAGCCATGGGCACTCCACAGTTGGCAGAGCCGTGGAAAAACGGGGAGGACTTAGACACAGCAGAGGACATGGTAAATGGGTGCATTCTCCCTAGACCACAGGCTGGACCTGCCCATTCCTTCCCTTTTTGAGTCATTGAGCACCTACTCTGTGCCAGGCCCAGTGCTAGGTTCTGGGATTCAGAATCTGGGCAAGGCCCAGTCCCTGGCTCCCAGAACTCCCTGTGTAGGAGGGGAGGCAGATGAGTAATCAGTGGTCATGGTCCAGCCTGGGAAGCCCTGTGACTGAGAGGTGGTGATATGTAGTGTTAGCCCAGAGGAGAGACACTCACCATGCCTGGCAGAACAGGAGGGCTTCCCAGAGAGGAGTCCTAAAGGATGAATGAGGGGGCGCTAGGTGAACAAGGGGAAAGGCATTCTCAAAAAGGGACTGGCCCATGCAAAGACACAGAGGTGGGACACAAGGGGGACTTGGAGGCAAGAAGCATTACTCCATCCTAGGTGCACGGAGAACCCAGCAAGAGCAGTTAAACTAAGGAGCAACATGACTTGATTTGCATCTCAGAAAGACCCATCTAAACATATAATAAAAACTATCCAACTAGTCTGTTGTTTGATGGGCAAATCTGTTTGGGAAATTTAGTTAAAGGAAATAATCCCCAAAGAAAACAAAGGCCATTTGTCTGAAGATGTTCACAACAGCACTATTTATCATGATGATGAAACGGCCAAGGTCCAAGTGGCAAATTCTGGATGAATAAGGCATGATCCACACCCTCAAGGTCCTCTCATAGAAAAAGGTGTGAAATAAATACATTGTCAGCACAGGGTGAGACAGTGGCTGGTGCTGGAAAGGTAGATGAAGGGCTGTGGTGGCTTAGTGATGAGAAAGATCTGCTGGGGAGACCTAGGGAAGGCTCCCTGTAAGAGGTGCTGTTTAGGCTGGGAGGTAGAATTAGACCCTAAAGAGAAACAGGGTGAGGAAGTGTCCTCTTGACAGGGAGATTCATTCACATCTTGTGCACAGTCACAGAGACTACAAAATCCCAAATATACATGGGGAGCTATGAGTGGTTCCGTGTGCCGGGGGTTTTCAGCCTCAATCTGCTGTAAAACATATAAGCAGGACCTTATGCCACCATAGGCATTCCCAACTTTAGAGAATTCATACTCATCACAACCTCTAATGGTGTGTGGACAACAGGAACTCATTACAGGCTGGAGCACAGGTAAGCCAGGAGGCCAGTGATGTAAAATCCTAGTGGTGACTCTTATACCCTTGTCTCTCACTCAGGAAAGCACATCAGCTGGCCACCAGCAACAGTCAGAGGGTTAGCGGGAAATCCTAAACCTGCCCTGATTAGTATTCAGAGTTTCCCCCAGAAAAGACCCACACATGGCCAAGAAACACATGAAGAGATGCTCAGCATCATTACTCATCAGGGAAACGCAAATCAAAACCACAGAAAGCTACCACTAAGATGCCTGTAACCTAAAAAGCAGAAAGCAACAAGTGTTGGAACCCGTGTATACTGCTGGTGGGGATGTGAAATGGTTCCGCTACCACGGACAGCAGTTAAGAGTCCCCTAAAATTTAAGCGTGGAATTCTGATATAACCCAGCAATTTCACTGCTGGGTATACAACCAAAATAATTGAAAACAAGTACTCAAGTCCTTGTACCCAAATGTCGCAAAACCACTAATCATAACAGCCAAAAGGCTGAAACAACACAAATGGCTCCATCAACGGAAGAATGGATAAACAAATTGCACTATATCCACACAATGGAACATTATTCCGTCATAAAAAAATGAAGTACAAATACATGCTACAACATCAATGAACCTCAAAAGCAAGCTGAGTGAAAGATATCAGACACAAAATGTCGATGTGGGGGACAAGCGTCTCTTTAAACAGGGTGGGCCAGGAAACCCTCGGGAGCTGAAAAGCCTTGGGACTTTGGACCTTGTTGCCTCATCTGAGCACAGTCCCAGTACCCAGCTCCTGGAGTGATTGGGAGGACTGGGTGAATGAAGTATGAACGTATCATATACACCTATGAAGTGGTTTACAAGCGTTAGCCTCAATAAACTTCGTTCAAGATTTGACTTGTAGAGGATATTCCACATCTAGGAAGAGTCTCTCCAGAATCCCAGAGGGACGTTGAATATTCATCAATTACCCATTAATTAGCTTCCCTGGTGGCTCAGAGGTTAAAGCGTCTGCCTCCAATGTGGAAGACCTGGATTCGATCCCTGGGTCGGGAAGATCCCCTGGAGAAGGAAATGGCAATCCACTCCAGTATTCTTGCCTGGAGAATCCCATGGACGGAGAAGCCTACTAGGTCACAGTCCACGGGGTCGCAAAGAGTCGGACACGACTGAGCAACTTCACCACCACCACCACCACCCATTAATCGCAAATGGCCCTCTCCAGGCCCTTTTCATCTCCTGAGGGCTTCCTGGCAGGTCCTTTTTACATTATGGATATTTACAGGACTTCCTCTGTGTTAGAAAAACAGCCCAGACCTGGCATTGAGGGAGCCAGCCTACAAATGCAGGAAGAGAAGGAAACACCAGTTTCTTTCTCCAGAACCTTCTCCATTTGGGGGATGGGGTTACAGCAAAGTTCACAAAAGACCACAGAATCTGAAGATGCCCTCTGCCACTGAGTTGGCAGTACCCTATATCACATGCAAAATTGCAACGTTCTGACATGGGCCACAGGGCTGAGAAGCCAAAACTGTGCTCCAGCTGCCCTTTGATCTGTAAGAAATGCCAGGCTGGACGCTCTGGCAGGAAAAGCTGTCATGGCCTTTGAGTCTTGCTCCCAAGGAGACACAGTCTGGGCTGTCCCAGCTTTCCTCTGGCACACAGAGAGTTAAACACAGCCAGCGAGGCGGTTCTAAGGGATAGAGGTTGTCTACCCCACCACAGTCTCCCTGCACACTGCACACTTAGTCCTGTTGAAACTGTGTACTAATCTCCTAAATCCAAAAGCAGTCAGAGGCTACTAGTTGGAGAGCAGTAGTTCTCCTGCAAAACTGCATGGAGAAAGGGCTGAGCAGGGAAAGAAAGCCTAGAGACCTGGGCCCAAGCCCTGCCTTTTGCACAGAACAGTTTCTAAAGCCTGTCTCACCCTGAGTATCCTCTGCTGTAAAAATGCCTGCAATGCTTTCCAACACAGCTACTGCAAGGATCAACTTGCAGTTTTCATCACTTATTTTGTGCCATGGTGTGGAAAGCATATTATTTCTAACATCTCTTAATTTTCACAGCATCCCTACAAGGAAAGGTGGTCTAAGTATTCCCCTTTTCCAGACGTGGAAAGTGAGGCACAGAGTAGTAAAATCCGTTGTCCAATGGCACCTAACCCAGCCACACACCTTAGGTCAAAACTATTTTAACTCATTCTTACTTTTCATACAACCGCCTCTGGGTCCTGGTGGGGAAAGAGAGACTCAGGAACAGAAGGTACCAGATCCCCTGGTTCCCAGTCTATAGCTCTTTCCATCAACCACAGAGTCACTGCCCACGATGGATGGGGCTCTCCCGGTAACTCAGGCTTACGTTAGGTATCAGAGCAATTCGGTCCCGTTATTTCTTGCGCGGCAAAGCGCCAGGTGGCGGCGGTCTGCTTCCGCACCTGTGTACAGACGGGTCATCACATCTTGCGATGAGCCAACCAGCACGCACCACCTGAGCGCCGGCGCTGGGTGAGCTGGAGCGAACTATTCCAGCAGAGACCGCTGGCACTATTAGTGGGCTTCCAAAGTCCCTCAATGCCCAAGATTGAAAGGGCTGCGCCTAGCTCAGACTCCTCCGGTTCCAGGATGCTGCTCCACCCGCTTCGGCCGGCCGGAGACTCTTTTTCACCCCTCAAATCCCCTGCACCGCCTAGGGAAGCCGCAGCCGAACCGCCAGTGCGCCCCGAGCGGCGAGGACTCCCTTTTATGTCCAGGAATGAGGCGCGCACCGCAGCCGCTCCCGCCGCCGAGACCAACTATTCTGGGGCGCAGAGGTTGCCGGTGCAGCGCTCGGGCCGGGCTGCTTACCTGTCGCGGAGCGGGTCCGAGTGACACCGGGGAGAAGCGCGGAGGTGGAAAGCAGCAAAAGCAGGCGCCAGCACTGTGCGTCCCTCCTGCAAGAAGTGGTCGAGGGAGGAAAGGTGAGGCGGGCGGTAGGGGCCGGGGGGCTGGGGCGCGGGGTAGCGAGTCATACCTGGGTGCCATCCCGCAGTTCGGCGGGCCCCCGAGGGCACCGGGCAGCCGAGCTCCGCAGACGGCAACGGACTTTGCGCGCGGGCCGCTCGTCCTTCCTGCCTGCAACAAAGACGGCGCTGGGCAGGGGCAGCGGCAGCGGCAGCGGCAGCGGCGGGCAGGATCCCAGCACGGCCCGCGTCCTGAGTCACCCGCGCTCTGAAACCCGACTCCGCCGCACCCAGCGCTCCCGCGCGCGCCGCGCCGCGCCGCGCCCCACCTCGGGCAGTGCCGCGCCCCACCTCGGGCAGTGCCGCAGCGGCGCACTCAAGCCCCGGGACTCCTGGCTGCAACTGACGCCTGCCCACGCCCCTTTCCCCTGGACGGATGCGCGCCCCCCAGCCGCAGCTTCCACCCGGGCGGCCTTGGGTAACCAAGAAAAGCCCCGCGCCCGCGCTCGTCTGGGTCAGCGGGCAGCTCCCTCCTGCTCTCTAGTCTATCGGTGTCCGGGCTGCCCGGACGACAAAACACTCCCTTTTCATGGGCCAATGGAATCTTCTCACCAGCCACGGGAGGCTGGAATCGCTGTGATTTCCCTAAATGAAAACGAAGAACCTGGAGGCTCAGAGAGATGCAGGGAATGTCCCAAGGTCACACAGCTGGATTGGACCCTGCCCTGCACCCCTGACTCGCAGCCCCCTTGAACGTCCAGGAATGGCCCATTTGGTGGGGGTGGGAGGGGGGGAGTAAGTGATACATATAAATAAATGCAATAAAGAGAATCCTAATTTTTAAAATATAAATGTATCTAATATTCCAAGCTTCTCCTCTTTGTGCCTTGCCTGCACCACCGTCTCCTGCCACCAGAACATAAGCTCGGGGAGAGCAAGAATTTACATCTGTTTTGTTCTCTGTATAAAATAGTACCTGGCCATAGGAGACGCCAATAAACAGGGGAAGGAACACAATTTTTAAGTGAGATACCACTCCAGGCACTGTGATGACTGGGGAAAGATGAACCAGTCTCAGTCTCCAAAAGCCATCGGGAGAGTTCACAGGGGAAGGAGGAGCAGAGGGTAGACTGTTCCACATGCACTGAGCATAGCACAGGGCCTGGCACTGGCTAAACCCTCAAATGGTGGCCCTTTATTATGATTACCACCAGGCCCAGTAGTGTAAGATATTTGGGGGAGAGGAGACGCAGCTGAGATCAGCTGAGACTTGGACAGTTCTGAAGCCAGGCAGGCGCAGGGTCCTCTCTCCCTCGTGTACGAAGTAGCCACACTGGGCTGTGGCTCTGTGGTCAGTTCCTGGTTTTCATTTCTAGATGACAAGTCACCACCTGCCAAGTGAGACAGTAATATGAGTTGGCCCTGCAGAGATGGGATGGTGGTGGACATAGTAGCTAACATATATTGAGTGCTGTGTCCCAGGCCCTGTGCTAAATGCTTTACTCACAAAGGTCAGTCCATGCAGTAGTCCTGGATAGGTGGTACTTCAGTGATCCTCATTTCATAGATGAGGAAGCTGAAGTCTAAAAAGTGCCCAAACTAGTGCATGACATTAGCCAACACCCACGCTCTTCACCACTCTGTCATGCTATCTGTCTGTAACAACAAGATTAGACCCATTTCTCCGCCCTCAAGAGCAAAATCACACTGGAGTTATGGAGCACTCAGACATGAAGGGGTTAATACCCACACAGGCAGTAAGGGCTCCAAAGGGAGCTCAAGCCTGGAGTCAGGAGCCTGGATTTCCGTCCAGTTCTGGCCCACACTGGGCAGACCCTGTCCTTATCTGACTTTTTATTTCATCATCTATAAAATGGAGGTAATGATCTTGCTGTGAGTGCATGACTGTGAGTCTCAATGAGGCCACGAGCATGCAGCAGTGCTCTGTCCACTGTAAAGTGCTGTGCAGATGTGAGGGGTCAGGTCTGGGGTTAATGCACACAGTCTTCAAAACAGAAAGAAAATTCAGCATGGCCTGGAGAAGGCGGGAGAGGCTTCAATAGAGTAGCAAAGTTAACCCAGACTGGGGGTCTGCGGGTGCAACCAGGAGGGAGCGGTAAAACAGCCAAAGCAGCTCTAGAGCTGGGATGGCCCCACCTGAAACTAATACTCCAGATCCAGCGCATTCTAACAACATGGTCAGGCTTCTTTCTTAGTCTCTTCATATTATCTGTGAATATGAATTCTTTCCCACTCGCAGTCACGGTGTGCTGGACATATCATTTTATTATGGTTTACTAACCATAAGGAATTTGCCTTCTTAGTTTTATATTTTTTATTCTTTATAAAGTACCATAATGACTGGGAATGTAATTGACTTTCTTAGAACTATAATTCTATATTGCTTCGAAAGAGCCACATCAGCTATGATTATATAATAGTTCTATTGTTCTGTTTAACACTTAAAACTGAAGGCTATGAACTGGTGGCTTAGTTTGGCCCATAGATAGGTATTGTTCAGGTGCCTGGTATCAATCTCCAAATTAAATTAGTTAGCAATATATTTGATAATTTAGCTTGGATAGTAAAGCGTCTGCCTACCATGTGGGAGACCCGGGTTCAATCCCTGGGTCAGGAGGATCCCCTGGAGAAGGAAATGGTAACCCACTCCAGTATTCATTCCTGGAAAATCCCATGGACTGAGGAGCCTGGTGGGTTATAGTCCATGGGGTCACAAAGAGTCAGACACGACTGAGCGACTTCTCTTCATTTCACTTCATATTTGATGATTAGTTGGTTTACGTTAAAATCCAGATTTCTGGCTTCTTTTTAAAATTTTGGAAAACCTGGTAACATGGAACTTGTGTTCCTTGTGCCAGTGATTGATTTGCATTGAAAGGGACTGCTACCTTCAGTCAAGGCCAATTGCTACAGTTTGCCATGGCTCCTACCATCCCTGGCTTCACTGATAGCTCAGTTGGCTAAGAATCCACCTGCAATGCAGGAGACCCCAGTTTGATTCCTGGGTCAGGAAGATCTGCTGGAGAAGGGATAGACTACCCACTCCAGTATTCTTGGGCTTCCTTGTGGCTCAGCTGGTAAAGAATCCACCTTCTATACGGGAGACCTGGGTTCGATCCCTGAGCTGGGAAGATCCCCTGGAGAAGGGAAATGCTACCCACTCCAATATTCTGGCCTGGAGAATTCCATGGACTGTATAGTTCATGGGGTTGCAAAGAGTCAGACCTGACTGAGTAACTTTCAGTTTCACTACCATCCCTATTGTTCCCCAACATCAAAGCTAAGAATCATTTGCCATTTATCATCACATATGCACTCTGCCTTTTATAAGAAAGAGAAAGTGGAATAGATTGAGTGCTCGTGTCACTGTTAAAAATAGGGGGGAAAGATATGCAGATAAAGAAAGGGGGCATGTTTCAAGAAAGATGTGGAAGAATATATTTCTTCATGTTTAATACACAAATTAAGTATATCTGCATTGAAAGAATGAAAACTAAAATGCCATGATGAAACAAACCTGGTCCCCCTCAGTTATGCATGTTACCTGATGTGTCAAAGAAAGGTGGATTTTGATTGGTGGGCTTGATTGTGGTCCAATTTATCAGTCCAAAATACATACGCATAAGGCAGCAGTTTCCCTTACTACTCTGGCAGGGAAGTCCTGTGTACACATTTTATATTTTGTTGGTTCTGTGTAAATATCTGATAATATCCAGTTCACTAGAATCTAAACATCCCAAGAACACATTTCTTTCCTATAAATGATGAGATAGATGCATGTTAATATTTCTAATTTTGTACTTATTTTTCCTGGGAAGTCAGACCATGTTCGTCAGCAATCAGGACTCTCATTTTAAAGCTGGGCCTGGAGGGGGGAACCGTGAACTGACTGATGATGGAGGACAGAGAGGGTGTCCGGCCTGGGAGTTGAAGGGGACCAAATGGTTCCAGCTGCTCATGTGGGAGGGATGAGGGCAGCATGCCAAGCAAGGCAGTTCACCTCCTGCCAGACTGTGTTTTGAGGGTTTAAGCGATTTCCTTCTATTCAATATGAAGTTGTAGAAATAGCCAAGAGGAAGCTTTGTGTCATACTGGAACTGGTCTAAATTGTTTACCATGGCTTCAGTACAATCTACAAGAACGAGACGTGTGGAGATGGGGGATCTATGTCCCAGCCTTTCTAGGACTCAATTAAATTAATGAGCTGTTGCATTTTCTTATATACCACTCAAGTGTCCCAGTAAACTCGGTCTCAAAAGCATCCTCCAGACTGTTTCAAGCATTAGAAGGGGTACGAAAATCAGAAGGATTCTGAGTTGTGGTTTGGGACAAAGTGGGGCTTCCCAGGTGGCTCAGTGGTAAAGAATCCACCTGTCAATGCTAGAGCTGCACGAGACACGGGTTCGATCTCTGGGTCAGGAAGGTCCCCTGGAGGAGGAAATGACAACCCACTCCAGTATGCTTCCCTTGGAAATCCATGGACAGAGGAGCCTGGCAGGCTACATTCCATGGGGTCACCAGGAGTCGGGCCTGACTTAGCGACGGCGGGCATACCCGTACAAGCACAGAGCACACCTCTTTCTGAACCTGTTTCCTCAGAACATGGGGAGGAGTTGTGGTGAGGAAGTTCACAAGAGACACTCAAAGCTTGCACCCCCATCTGGTTTCAAGAGCAGAAAAAGAAGAGACCTAGCTAGTGGACCAGAGAAGAATTAACTATTCAGAGAAAAGCATTGTCTTTTGGGTAATCAAGAGAAAACAATGACAGTGCAATCCCAAAAGTGCCTTCCACGGAGGATGCTTTAGTTCTGAAGAGCTCCTTGATGGGTTTGGATATGCCAAAGGGGACCATGGGCTGAGAAGAGTCTATTTGTTTTTCATAAGTGAGTAAGTGAAGTTGCTCAGTCGTGTCCAACTCTTTGCTACCCCGTGGACTGTAGCCCACCAGGCTCCTCTGTCCATGGGATTTTCCAGGCAAGAATACTGGAGTGGGTTGCCAAAAGGAGAAGATCTCCTTCTCCAGGGGATCCTCCCAACCCAGGGATCGAACCCAGGTCTNGTGGACTGTAGCCCACCAGGCTCCTCTGTCCATGGGATTTTCCAGGCAAGAATACTGGAGTGGGTTGCCAAAAGGAGAAGATCTCCTTCTCCAGGGGATCCTCCCAACCCAGGGATCGAACCCAGGTCTTCCACATTGCAGGCAAACGCTCTAACCTCTGAGCCACCAGGGAAGCCCTCTTCATAAGTGAGATGAATTTGAAAATCTGACAGTCTTAGTGGGAAGACGGCAAAAGCAAAAGAAGGGAAGCAAAAGAGCTCTTAGGTGCCACTGGCAGTGGCTGCTCTCTGCCTCCATCACTCATGTGCAGTACAGACAAGGCCATCCAGCTGTCAGCGACTGCTGCCCTTCACCTGAGCGTTTCCTCTGGCTGCTGGGGAATTAACGCTGACCTCCCACCTGCTCTCAACCAGTGGCCTGCAGGAGCTCATGGATAAAAAGCTCGGCTCCCTTTCCCAGCTGGCAGGAATTTCCAGACACCCGGAGTCCCTGCCCGTGTCATAGCCCCTTGCCCTTTCTCCACACTGACCACTTCTCCCTTCCTACTCAGGGCCGTCCTGTGGATGCTGATCTGTGACACATTGTATAATCCACTCTAAGCAACCTGGAAGTAAATAGAAATAACACCCCAGGAAGCAAATATTTAGCCAATGGAAGCCAGAAAATATATTTCTCTCCCTATTTCTCCCAGATGCACTGTCCTGAGACGGTCATTTATAAGGCATCTGAGAGACACTCTCACAAGACTAAGGGATCAATCATATAATCTCTCTCATCAGCAGTTTCTTCTTCCCTGCCTCATTTCCCTTTTCTTTACTTCTGCTCCCTAGGATTTTACTCCCTAATACCAAAGAGGCACCTAAGACTGAGTAACACCTCAGTGTGTGAGCCAGGATAAGCTAGATGGTGGAATTTATCTTTCACATTCATGATAATAATGGGGTTTTTAAACTGGTTGTCACTTCCATCTTACCAGGTCCAATTAGCATGATATTACCAAAGAGGAGGTGAGCATTAGGATGACAAGGTCCCTATGGATTATATTATAACAGAGAACAGGAGAGTTAACATATTTCTGGGAACAAAAAGTGAATATGGACTACTCTCCTTACCATATGAAAGCAAATTGCTTTTGATTTCCCCCTCCATGGAGACTGTGACTGCATTTGCCAAATCATGATGCATCCATATGTCAAATGTTGTTGATATATTCCAGTAGCTACCACATCTGGCACAGCAGCTGCAACTGAGGCTACCGTCTGGCCAAGTTTATAGCAATCCACTATTATCCACCATGATCCATTTGGCTTCTGCAAGGACCACACTAGTGAATTCGTGGAAATATAATGGGACCCCTTGCTCTTGAAGCATTTAAGTGTTAATAGTAGCTCTAAGGGCTTCCCAGGTGGCACTAGTGGTAAAGAACCTGCCAGCCAACGCAGGAGACACAAGAGATGCAGGTTCGATCCCCGGGTCAGGAAGAGCCCCTGCAGAAGGAAATGGCAACTCACTCCAGTATTCTTGCCTGGGAAATCCCATGGACAGAGAAGCCTGGTGGGCTACAGTCCATAGGGTGGCAAAGAGTTGGACACGACTGAATTGACTCAGCATTTACGCAGTAGCTCTAAATTCTGCAATACTTCCAGGGATGTGGTATCGCTTCTGATTCNTGGCAACTCACTCCAGTATTCTTGCCTGGGAAATCCCATGGACAGAGAAGCCTGGTGGGCTACAGTCCATAGGGTGGCAAAGAGTTGGACACGACTGAATTGACTCAGCATTTACGCAGTAGCTCTAAATTCTGCAATACTTCCAGGGATGTGGTATCGCTTCTGATTCACTCTTGGAGGTGGAAAAAGGGAGATAGTTTCAAGGACTTCCACTTAACCTTTTCGTAAGTCAGGTAGTTTATATAAGGGCTCTACTGGAAGCTAAGTATTACGTGATTATCTATAGGAATGGGCACAAAATGTGTTGGTCTTTGAATCTCATAGTGCTCACCAGAGAGCATCCAACACAGAGGAGACATGCAACAACCAGGTGGACAGAGTGACTCATCCTGCAGATGTTAGCTAGCCTCTCACCTTGGCTACCCCAGGGCTGACTTGGTGGAGCCTTAAGAAGAGTGACAGTGATGGCCGGGGCAAATGGTAGGTAAAGACCCAGCAACATGGGCCCCATCCTTCTGAAGCCGATCTACCTCCCGACTTTGTGGAAAGGCCAACCTGCTAGCTACAGAGACTGACACTGAATCCTCAATATGGTACCATTCCTCAAAGAGACCACCTGGCCACTTGGTGGCAAGCTGATTTCTTCATACCCCTTCTGAGCAATTCCTCCTCACCAGACTCAATACCCTTCTGCTAGGTAGAGTATTCTTGGTAGTAGGTTCTTCCCTTTCCTCACTTTAAATATATCATGCCATTCCCTTCGGGTTTGTAGAGTTTCTGTTGAGCAATCAGCTGATAACCTTATGGGAGCCCTTGTATGTTATTTGTGATTTTCCCTTGCTGCTTTTAATATTTTATTTTGGTAAGTTTGATGACTATGTGTCTCCATGTTTCCTTCCTTGGGTTTATCCTGCCTGGGACTCTCTGTGCTTCTTGCACTTGGTTGACTATTTCCTTTCCATGTTAGGGAAGTTTCAGCTGTTATCTCTTCTAATATTCTCTCTGTCCTTTCTCTCTCTCTTCTCCTTTTGGGACCCCTAGAATGCAAATGATGTGTTTAATGGTTGTCTCAGATGTCTCTTAGGGCTGGCTTCATTTCTTTTCATCCTTTTTTCTACATTCTGTTTTGCAGCAGTGATTTCCACAGTTCCTCTGCCTCAGTTATTCTGCCATTTCTTCCTTCTAGTGTATTGTTCATCCTTCTCTGTTGGTTCTTTAGTTCTTCTAAGTCTTCAGCAAACATTTCTTGCATCTTTTCCATTCTTTTTCCAGGATCCTGGCCATCTTCACTATCATTTTCTGCATTCTTTCTCTGGAAGGTCACCTGTCTCCACTTCATTTATTTGTTTTTCTGGGGGCTTTTATCTTGTTCCTTCATCTGGGATATAATCCTCTGCCTTTTCACTTTGATTAACTTTTATGATTGTGGTTTTCATTCTGTGGGCTACAGGACTGTAATTCTCCCTTCTTCTTTCTATCCTCTGGTCAGTCAGTCAGTCAGTTCAGTTGCTCAGTCATGTCTAACTCTTTGCGATCCCATGAATCACAGCACACCAGGCCTCCATGTCCATCACCAACTCCCGGAGTTCACCCAAACTCATGTGCATTGAGTTGGTGATGCCATCCAGCCATCTCATCCTCTGTCGTCCCCTTCTCCTCCTGCCCCCAATCCCTCCCAGCATCAGGGTCTTTTCCAATGAGTCAGCTCTTTGCATAACGTGGCCAAAGTATTGAATTTTCAGCTTCAAAATCAGTCCTTCCAATGAACACCCAGGACTGGTCGCCTTTAGAATGGACTGGTTGGATCTCCTTGCAGTCCAAGGGACTCACAAGAGTATTCTCCAACACCACAGTTCAAAAGCATCAATTCTTCGTTGCTCAGCTTTCTTCACAGTCCAACTCTCACATCCATACATGACCACTGGAAAAACCATAGCCTTGACCAGACGGACCTTTGTTGGCAAAGTAGTATCTCTGCTTTTGAATATACTATCTAGGTTGGTCATAACTTTCCTTCTAAGGAGTAAGCGTCTTTCAGTTTCATGGCTGCAAACACTATCTGCAGTGATTTTGATAGATGAGGCTAAAAGGCTTGTGCAAGCTTCTTGATACCTTTCTGGGTATGGGTTTGCCTTCCCTGACCAAGTACCTTTGCCAGCACCATCATTCAAGGAGTAGCAGAATGCTTGATATATCAATGTGGTGTCTCATATAACACTGTCTCAAATAAAGGGACCCATTTTATGGCAAGAGAGGTGTGAAAATGGATGAGTGACCAAGGGATCCATTGGTTTTAGCTTTACCACATCACAAGAAGCAGCTAACTTAATACAGCGTTGGACGTGCCTATTAAAGGCTCAGCTAAGGCATCAGATTAGGCGTGATACGGTGCAGTGTTATGCCACTCTGCTCTAAACATGGAACTCATGGTCACTGTATGGGCCTATGTCCCCAGGAGCTAGAATACTTGGGTCTGGGAATCAAAGGATAGTACTAGGATTGAGCCCGTTACCTCTTCCAGTGAGCCACTGAAACCCTAGACTCTTTTGAGGTAAAGGTGCTGATTTTCAGGGGAAGGATTCTTCCAAGAAATATAGTAAGGCCACTCAAAGCTGAGAGTACCACCTGGCCATTTTAAGTTGTTCTTGCCAGAGAGCCAGCAGACAAAGAAAAGTGTGGCTGTATTTGTGGGGATAAGAACCCTGATTGCCATGAGAAGTATTACTAGTGACTACCTTATTGGGGACAGAGAGGAACTCAGGTAATTTTGGGGGGATTTCCTGGTGGTTCCATATTCCATAATGATGGTAAGTGAGCAAATGAAATAAACAAGGTAGCTAAGAGAGCAGACCCTTAAAGGATAAAAGTCAATCATTCTGCCGATCAGCATCAGTCAGCCTCAGTCCAGACCAGTGTTTCCTAACCTGTGGCCCACGGGCATCAGAATCATTTCGTGGAGAAAATATTAAAAGTATAGCTTCTGAGTCTCTACTCAGCACCTACCAAATCAAAATGTTTGTAGGCAGAACCAGGGATTTGAATTTTCAGAGGCTCCTCTGGTCCGTCTTATGCACACTGAAATTTCATTTCCATTGGCCTAAAATTCACATCTATATTTCTTATAGCACCTGGTTTCTGACCTCTATCTTGCCATTTCTTGCCTTAAGACAGTTCACTGTTCAAATATAACCCCCCTACAATGATGTATTTGCAGTTTCTAGCTCAGACAGGGCTGCCACAACCTCTCTTGGATGAAATTTCCCATTTGCCACACCCTTGATAGAGCAAGAGGTCCTGCATTGTTAAGGCCAAGATTTTGGAAACAAAGCAGTTCAAAATGGAAGGAACCTTGCACCTGATCCCAAGTCCTATCAAATCCATCTCTTCTGTGCAAATGTGAAGAAATAAGGGAACCAAGGGGTCCCCTGCCTGCCATTTGGCTGGANGCTCAGCTTTCTTCACAGTCCAACTCTCACATCCATACATGACCACTGGAAAAACCATAGCCTTGACCAGACGGACCTTTGTTGGCAAAGTAGTATCTCTGCTTTTGAATATACTATCTAGGTTGGTCATAACTTTCCTTCTAAGGAGTAAGCGTCTTTCAGTTTCATGGCTGCAAACACTATCTGCAGTGATTTTGATAGATGAGGCTAAAAGGCTTGTGCAAGCTTCTTGATACCTTTCTGGGTATGGGTTTGCCTTCCCTGACCAAGTACCTTTGCCAGCACCATCATTCAAGGAGTAGCAGAATGCTTGATATATCAATGTGGTGTCTCATATAACACTGTCTCAAATAAAGGGACCCATTTTATGGCAAGAGAGGTGTGAAAATGGATGAGTGACCAAGGGATCCATTGGTTTTAGCTTTACCACATCACAAGAAGCAGCTAACTTAATACAGCGTTGGACGTGCCTATTAAAGGCTCAGCTAAGGCATCAGATTAGGCGTGATACGGTGCAGTGTTATGCCACTCTGCTCTAAACATGGAACTCATGGTCACTGTATGGGCCTATGTCCCCAGGAGCTAGAATACTTGGGTCTGGGAATCAAAGGATAGTACTAGGATTGAGCCCGTTACCTCTTCCAGTGAGCCACTGAAACCCTAGACTCTTTTGAGGTAAAGGTGCTGATTTTCAGGGGAAGGATTCTTCCAAGAAATATAGTAAGGCCACTCAAAGCTGAGAGTACCACCTGGCCATTTTAAGTTGTTCTTGCCAGAGAGCCAGCAGACAAAGAAAAGTGTGGCTGTATTTGTGGGGATAAGAACCCTGATTGCCATGAGAAGTATTACTAGTGACTACCTTATTGGGGACAGAGAGGAACTCAGGTAATTTTGGGGGGATTTCCTGGTGGTTCCATATTCCATAATGATGGTAAGTGAGCAAATGAAATAAACAAGGTAGCTAAGAGAGCAGACCCTTAAAGGATAAAAGTCAATCATTCTGCCGATCAGCATCAGTCAGCCTCAGTCCAGACCAGTGTTTCCTAACCTGTGGCCCACGGGCATCAGAATCATTTCGTGGAGAAAATATTAAAAGTATAGCTTCTGAGTCTCTACTCAGCACCTACCAAATCAAAATGTTTGTAGGCAGAACCAGGGATTTGAATTTTCAGAGGCTCCTCTGGTCCGTCTTATGCACACTGAAATTTCATTTCCATTGGCCTAAAATTCACATCTATATTTCTTATAGCACCTGGTTTCTGACCTCTATCTTGCCATTTCTTGCCTTAAGACAGTTCACTGTTCAAATATAACCCCCCTACAATGATGTATTTGCAGTTTCTAGCTCAGACAGGGCTGCCACAACCTCTCTTGGATGAAATTTCCCATTTGCCACACCCTTGATAGAGCAAGAGGTCCTGCATTGTTAAGGCCAAGATTTTGGAAACAAAGCAGTTCAAAATGGAAGGAACCTTGCACCTGATCCCAAGTCCTATCAAATCCATCTCTTCTGTGCAAATGTGAAGAAATAAGGGAACCAAGGGGTCCCCTGCCTGCCATTTGGCTGGAAAAGGAAAGCTGTTGAAGAGATTATGTGGGCAAATCCTCCCCTGGGGGCTACCTATTTCCCACCCAACCCCAAACACCAGATAATAACTGTCCTTTTCCCACTATCTGTAAAGAAGGGTGTCGTGAATATATCATTCAAGTTGCCTGCTATTTTTATCTGAAGGAGGATGAGAGTTGATAAACATGTCTTTGTGATAAGTTAGAGAGGGCAGGACTTGAAATCTGTCCAAAGTAACAGGGCTTTATCACTGACTAAAGACTGATGAACCCAGATGGCAAGGCCACACTTTCTTTTTGAGAGTGGCCAGTAAGTGGTACACCTTCCAAAATCTATAGCTTCTCTTCCTCCTCCTTTATGTGCCTCCCGCCCTGGCTCTGCTGGCCTTGACTGCAAATCTGCAGGAGGTCTTAAATCAGCAATAGATTGTGTCTTCCTCTTTCCTCAACCCTACAGGTTCAAGTATTTGGTCAGTTGCACCTGGTGTTTGGAAACGTCTAAATAGGGAAGTTTCGTTTGTCACTGAATGAGGATGCCACTGGCATTTGGCAGGCAGGGGCCAGGGATGCTGAGTTCTACAATGCAAAAGGCAATCTATATAACAGCAACAAAAAATAGCCCTGCAAAATTACCAACTGTGAAATGCTAGCAGATTGTGACTTCCAAATTTTTTTGATCAAGACACTTGGTCTTGAGAAGGAAAGTTAAAATTTTGCTAACTATAAGCAATAGGCCCTTATCTCATGGAATGAGGCCTTTAGGCTCACTCAGGCAGCAAACTTTTATCTCAGGCCTCCAGGTCAACCCCCTCAGGGACCCCCTAGAGAGGCTGTTTGTTTTTCCCTCAGGGACTTTCCAGGAGAGTGTTTTTCCGAGAATTAGCTAACCATTGAAATGTGGTAATGTGGTCCGATCAGCCGTTTCAACCTGATAAGCATACAAACCTATCCACGTAAAGGTCCAAACCTGCCCACCAATCGGGCGCTCCCCACCCTACCTGCACCTGTTTGTAACTCTTATGCTTAAATACTGCTCTGTAACCACTGTTCGGGGTTCGTTCCTCCTCGGAGGTGACTGAACCCTGGTGCGCCGGCTTAATAAATCCTCTTGCTGTTTGCATCGAATCTGAGTCTTGGTGGTCTTTGGAGCGACGGGTCCCAGGAAAAGGCCGTGAGGTCTAACAGTCTCACAGTCCCATAAACACAGCCTTCTGAAACAAAAGTTTCATGGAACAGTATTTGCCCTTATTACATGTATGAACTTGGGTATTTTCTACTCTATTCTGTACTATTCCACTGAATTAAAAAGACAGAGAGAGACTGGTCAAAGCCTACAAACAAACAAACAAACAAACCTTACCAAATAGATTTCATGACCTCCAAATGGGCCAAAACTCATTTTAGGATGTGATCATGTCAAAATTGTGATCAGCAATAGCAGTAGAATATGGAATGACTCTCACTGTAAGAATCATTAGCTTGCTCTCACCCACACTACTTGACATGGGAAATTTCAGAGCTAAAGTGAAATCCCCAGTGACTTCTGATGGGCTCAAAGTGTCGTGCTCTGTCTCCCGAAGAGATGCCTGCTGCTGCTGCTGCTGAGAGAGACAAACAATTGTCCATCGTTGAGGCCTGCAGTTTTCACAGGACCCTGCTCTGAGCTAAGTGGCCCATATGTTTTGCATTTCCCCACAGTGGGAACAAATGGGTCCAACAAAGAAAAGGCTCTGGCATCACAGTGGACAGTGGAACTAGCCACGGTGGGAGGTGTTGGCTGTAGGGCTGAGGACCCTGAATTCAGCTGAGAGGCTTTAAGACAGTTCTTCCCACCTTCTCTGAACTACAGCCTGGCATCTATGGCAGAGGTCAACCTGGTTCTCCAGCTCGATCCCAACCTGCCCTGCCACTGTGTGCAAGAAGGCTAGGCTCTAAAACAGAGGGAAAAGTACAAAAGTAGATGCCACCTGGGAAGCCCAGGGCAAGGTTAGACTCAAGGTATGGGGTTGTGACACTGACTAGGGGGACACTCAGCTACCCTTTGACATCTCCTATCCACTAACGTCAGTCATAGACTGATCCCTTCTTCCAACTGCTTCCCCTAATATTTTATTGCACTCGTAACAACCATCATATTAACATACTACTTTAAATGGTTGAAATGATACCACTTTCAGAAAATGTGGCCCTCGCCTTTCTTCTCCATGGACAATCCCTCCCTATATTGGTTTATGCTTTTCCTGCTTCCTGGGTTTTGCGACTCGGTGTTCTCACATGCAGAACCTTGAGAAGAATATCACACTCTCTCTGCGGCACCCCATTTCCAACAAAGATTCAGACAACTCCTCAAACCCTCCCCTCACCCACTCCATGCTCTGGGGATCCCAGCCCTGCCAGGGCTCACACTCTTCATAACGCATGAAATGTCATACATTTTCCCACCAGAAAGCTGACAAAATAAAATGTTAGCTTGCACTGACCTGAGCAGTCTGTATTCTTACAGTCTGAACAAGGTTATGATGACCCACATAGGTAGGGGCCTTCATGGCTTCCTTACCACTTATCTCATGCTATCATCACAATAACCCTGGAGGTGACAGGGCACATCTTATTATCCCTTTCAGAGATGAGAAAACTGAAACTCAGAAGGGTTAAGTAACTGACTCTCTCAAGGCCAGTAGGCTAATGAAGGGCAGAGCTGGAACTTGAACTTGAGTCTTCTGGCCTCCCGTGAATATTCCATTCACATTTCACTGTCTCTACCACGTCAGTAAAGCACCCAGGCTTTATTCAGAACTCCATTCACCTACCTCGTTATCCAGAAGAGACGCAAATAGACAACTGGCAGTTTTTCACCTTCGCGTGGGAAGTTGCAGGAGTCTCACGGGACTTCAGTGGGAGACGGAAGTTTCCAACAGTGAGTCCAGGGAAATCCTAACATGCAGTTTTCACCACTTCCGTATTTGTGCTTCACAAATAGCATTTGCCAAGAGGGACAATTGCTGATGTGGGTAGCTTGCTGTCTGATGGGAGCAGATCCTTCAGACCAATTCCAGTAACTGCCTGTGGCCTGTGAGTGAAAAGGAAAGATCAGAGCAGCCATTGGCATCTTTGGCCAGATAAGTCTGTGTTTGAGAAGGCAGCTCACTGCAAGTAGCCAGCAACTCAGATGCAGAGCCATGAAACTAGAGATTGGGATAGATTTCCAGAAGTGCTCCTGGTCTGTGGCTATTTTGTGAAGGAGAGCAGTAGCCTCTCCACCTGAAAAATTCCTGAAAGTCCTAGGGGAAACAGCTGATGGTGATACTGACCCCGTGAGTCATCAAGAAGAGTTTAAATTGTGCTCTGTGGGTTCTTTTTAGAAAAGCTCAGGGAGTTCGTGTAAAAAAATAAATAAATACAAAAAAAAAAAAAAAAGAAAAGCTCAGAAGGGTAAAACATCTTAGCAAAGACTCTCGTCAAAAACAAATGGAATCAAAAGTAACTTTTAAATTTAAAAGGGCAAGCTTTAATAACTTAAAAAACTATTAAAACAGCTCTTTGCCCAAATTTTTACGTACATGTGTTACAAGGGATTTTTTTGAAGCCAAGTTTCCTCTTTTATGTTTGTGAACCTCATGAAATGGAACACCTACCTTCTTCAAAAGATGCTTTGAAACCATAAAAAATGTTCATACACTCTGACTCCATAATCCCCTTCTGGGAAACTAGCCTAAGAAAATACCCTGAAATATGGAAAAAGCCATATACAGAAAAATACTCATCAAAGAGTTGCTTAGTGAAAAACTGGAAGCAGCCCAAATATTCAAAAAGGGGAGAGAGGATGGTAAAATAAATTGGGGTATAAGCCTTGAAGAAATATTCTATAATCATTAAATATGATGGTATGAAGTTTATGAAGGATCAAAGAAAATACTTACGATAAAGTATTAAGTTAAAAAATGGTCTGGAAAATACTTGCATACACGATTTATAAAAACAAGCAGGGAACATAAAAATGTACTTGTCACTGTGTCAATATGGTAGTCTTATCGATTTTTTTACCTTGTTTTCAAATTTCTCTGTTAGTATTATCAGTTCAGTTCAGTCGCTCAGCTGTGTCCGACTCTTTGCGACCCCATGAACCACAGCACACCAGGCCTCCCTGTCCATCACCAACTCCTGGAGTTCACCAAAACCCATGTCCATTGAGTCGGTGATGCCATCCAACCATCTCATCCTCTGTCGTCCCCTTCTCCTCCTGCCTTCAATCTTTCCCAGCATCAGGGTCTTTTCAAATGAGTCAGCTCTTTGCCATTGCCTTCTCCAGAAATCTCCTTGGCAGGAGCACATGTCCCAGTGAGTTAGGGGGCAGGGGGCTGGGACATGCAGGGTCCCAGACACGATGCATAAATGTGAATCCAGAGTCAAAGTTCTACTCGGGGGCAAAACAAGGTCAGTTTACAAAAGCGAATCTGTGTGTGTGCTCAGTCACTTCACTTATGCCTGAGCGACTCTATGGGCTTTAATCCACCAGGCTCTTCTGTCCATGAGATTCTTCTCCAGGCAAGAATACTGGAGTGGGTGGCCATTCCCTCCTCCAGGAAAAAAAAAAAAAAAAAAGAAAAGCTCAGAAGGGTAAAACATCTTAGCAAAGACTCTCGTCAAAAACAAATGGAATCAAAAGTAACTTTTAAATTTAAAAGGGCAAGCTTTAATAACTTAAAAAACTATTAAAACAGCTCTTTGCCCAAATTTTTACGTACATGTGTTACAAGGGATTTTTTTGAAGCCAAGTTTCCTCTTTTATGTTTGTGAACCTCATGAAATGGAACACCTACCTTCTTCAAAAGATGCTTTGAAACCATAAAAAATGTTCATACACTCTGACTCCATAATCCCCTTCTGGGAAACTAGCCTAAGAAAATACCCTGAAATATGGAAAAAGCCATATACAGAAAAATACTCATCAAAGAGTTGCTTAGTGAAAAACTGGAAGCAGCCCAAATATTCAAAAAGGGGAGAGAGGATGGTAAAATAAATTGGGGTATAAGCCTTGAAGAAATATTGTATAATCATTAAATATGATGGTATGAAGTTTATGAAGGATCAAAGAAAATACTTACGATAAAGTATTAAGTTAAAAAATGGTCTGGAAAATACTTGCATACACGATTTATAAAAACAAGCAGGGAACATAAAAATGTACTTGTCACTGTGTCAATATGGTAGTCTTATCGATTTTTTTACCTTGTTTTCAAATTTCTCTGTTAGTATTATCGGTTCAGTTCAGTCGCTCAGCTGTGTCCGACTCTTTGCGACCCCATGAACCACAGCACACCAGGCCTCCCTGTCCATCACCAACTCCTGGAGTTCACCAAAACCCATGTCCATTGAGTCGGTGATGCCATCCAACCATCTCATCCTCTGTCGTCCCCTTCTCCTCCTGCCTTCAATCTTTCCCAGCATCAGGGTCTTTTCAAATGAGTCAGCTCTTTGCCATTGCCTTCTCCAGAAATCTCCTTGGCAGGAGCACATGTCCCAGTGAGTTAGGGGGCAGGGGGCTGGGACATGCAGGGTCCCAGACACGATGCATAAATGTGAATCCAGAGTCAAAGTTCTACTCGGGGGCAAAACAAGGTCAGTTTACAAAAGCGAATCTGTGTGTGTGCTCAGTCACTTCACTTATGCCTGAGCGACTCTATGGGCTTTAATCCACCAGGCTCTTCTGTCCATGAGATTCTTCTCCAGGCAAGAATACTGGAGTGGGTGGCCATTCCCTCCTCCAGGAGATCTTCCCAACCCACGGGTCAAACTCGAGTCTCCTGCATTTCCTGCATTGCAGGTGGATTCTTTACCCACCGAGTCACCTGGGAAGCCCACAAAGGTGAACGAAAGTGAAGTTGCTCAGTCGTGTCCAACACTTTGCGACCTCTTTCCAACAAAAGTGAATCAGTTCAGCTCAGTTCAGTCGCTCAGTCGTGTCCGACTCTTTGCGACCCCATGAATCGCAGCACGCCAGGCCTCCCTGTCCATCACCAACTCCCGGAGTTCACTCAGATTCACATCCATCGAGTCAGTGATGCCATCCAGCCATCTTATCCTCGGTCGTCCCCTTCTCCTCCTGCCCCCAATCCCTCCCAGCATCAGAGTCTTTTCTAGTGAGTCAACTTCGCGTGAGGTGGCCAAAGTACTGGAGTTTCAGCTTTAGCATCATTCCTTCCAAAGGAATCCCAGGGCTGATCTCCTTCAGAATGGACTGGTTGGATCTCCTTGCAGTCCAAGGGACTCTCAAGAGTCTTCTCCAACACCACAGTTCGAAAGCATCAATTCTTCATCACTGAGCTTTCTTCACAGTCCAACTCTCACATCCATACATGACTACTGGAAAAACCATAGCCTTGACTAGATGGACCTTAGTCGGCAAAGTAATGTCTCTGCTTTTGAATATACTATCTAGGTTGGTCATAACTTTTCTTCCAAGGAGTAAGTGTCTTTTAATTTCATGGCTGCAATCACCATCTGCAGTGATTTTGGAGCCCAAAAAAATAGTCTGACACCATTTCCACTGTTTCCCCATCTATTTCCCATGGAGTGATGGGACCGGATGCCATGATCTTCGTTTTCTGAATGTTGAGCTTTAAGCCAACTTTTTCTTTCTCCCCTTTCACTTTTAACAAGAGGCTTTTTAGTTCCTCTTCACTTTCTGCCATAAGGGTGGTGGCATCTGCATATCTGAGGTTATTGATATTTCTCCCGGCAATCTTGATTCCAGCTTGTATTTCTTCCAGTCCAGTGTTTCTCATGATGTACTCTGCATATAAGTTAAATAAACATGGTGACAATATACAGCCTTGACGTACTCGTTTTCCTATTTGGAACCAGTCTGTTGTTCCATGTCCAGTTCTAACTGTTGCTTCCTGACCTGCATACAGATTTCTCAAGAGGCAGGTCAGGTAGTCTGGTATTCCTATCTCTTTCAGAATTTTCCACAGTTTATTGTGATCCACACCATCAAAGGCTTTGGCATAGTCAATAAAGCAGAAATAGATGTTTTTCTGGAATTCTCTTGCTTTTTCCATGATCCAGTGGATGTTGGCAATTTGATCTCTGGTTCCTCTGCCTTTTCTAAAACCAACTTGAACATCAGGAAGTTCACGGTTCATGTATTGCTGAAGTCTGGCTTGGAGAATTTTGAGCATTACTTTACTAGCATGTGAAAAACCCCACAAATCCAAATCACTGGGAAAATGCAAACTGGAAATTTAAACCAAAGGAACATAGTTCTTAACACAAGGAAAATACAGGGGAGGGCATAAAGGCACCTGTTCCAGTCTCTATTGTTGCATAACAAACTACCCTAACATTTAGCAGCTTAAAATAAGAACTGCTTTATTGCATTTCACGATTTTGAGTCAAGAATTCAGGCAAGCAGGACATCTGAGGACACTCATTGGTACATAGCTGGCAAATGAGTCTAGAGGACTCAAAAGTTCCCTCACGTGCCTGATGCCTGGGGAGGCTGGCAGGCTGGGCTGGGCTGGGTATGTTGACCACAGCTGCTGCACCAGGCCTCTCTAGCCCAGCAGTCCAATCTGCAAGTTGGAGCTCTAACTTGGTAGCTGGCATTGCCCAGAGCAAGCATTCAGAGACCTAGACTTCTTGCAAACTAGCTGGAAATTCTAGAACATCACTTCAGTCACATACTATGGGTCAGATAGATAATCAGTAAGTCTAGCCCAGGTTCAAGGTGGGGTGGAATAAGACTCCACCTCAAAATGGGAGAAATAGCAAAAAGTTGTGGTCGACTCTGATGTACAACAGATTCATTTTACAGACATGGAACTTGGGGGAAGTCACAGGGAGGAAGCAGTGTAAAGACCTGGAGGCAGAGTTCCTGCGTACATTGCTGGTGATGATGTGAATGGGGACAACATTTTGAGAAGACACCTTGTTGTAGGTACAGAATACATGAAACTATTCATCCATTTTGAGCCCTTGTCTCACTCCTGGGCATCTATCTACCCTAAAGTAGTTATACCAGAGACATAAAAGATTTACTATTATCAATCAGATGTACTTTTGTACACAAAACCTAAAAGTTCAACAGTAAGAAAATGATTAAGGCTTGACACCACTCTGGAAGAGTAAGTCACTAGTAAGAATATTAATTATGAAAATTTTACATAGAAACATGGAAAATGTTTACAGTGTGGTGTTAAACAGGAAAAAAAATCCACCAAAGGTTCTATGCATATAAACAGGGATCAAAGGAGAACAGACAGGAATAAAAATAGTTTTATTAGGGCAATGCCATTACTTTTCCTATTAGACTTTTTTTTTCTTTAAAATACAAAGAACATAGAATCACATTAAACAACACTGTAGGGGATACAAACAGCAAAATTCAGTTAGTGCATGACACTAACTCTACAGGACATGATGATCATTTTTCTTTAAACAAATAAATTACAAGGAAAAGAAAAAATAAGCAGAAGGGGAATCTAGAGCTTTAAAGAAACAGAGATTGGTCAACCCATTGCAATAATGGGGCATTATTTTGATTCTGATCCAAACAAATGAATTATTTTGTTTTTGTTGTTCAGTTGCTATTGTGTCCAGTTCTTTGCAACCTCATGAACTACGGCACTGTCCTTCACTATCTCTTGGCGTTTGCTCAAATTTATGTCTATTGAGCCAATGATGCTATCTAACTATATCATCTTACGGCACCCCCTTCTCCTCCTGCCTTCAATCTTTCCCAACATCAGGGTCTTTTTAAGTGAGTTGTCTCTTCACATCAGGTGGCCAAAGTACTGGAGCTTTGGCTTCAACATCAGTCCTTCCAACAAGTATTTAGGTTTGATTTTCTTTATGATTGATAGGTTTGATTTCCTTACAGACCAAGGGACTCTTACGAGTCTTCTCCAATACCACAATTAGAAAGCATCACTTCTTCAGCACTCAGTCTTCTTTATGGTCCAACCCTCACATACATAAATACTGGAAGAATCATAGCTTTGACGGACCTTTGTCAGCAAAGTGATGTCTCTGCCTTTTAATACGTTGTCTAGGTTTGTCATAGCTTTTCTTCCAAGGAGCAAGCGTCTTTTGATTTCATGGCTGCAGTTACTATCCACAGTGATTTTGAAACCCAAGAAAATAAAATCTGTCCCTGCTTCTACTTGTCCACCTTCTATTTGCCATGAAGTGATGGGACTGGATGCCAGGATCTTAGTTTTTTGAATGTTGAGTTTTAAGCCAGCTTTTTCACTCTCCTCTTTCACCTTCATCAAGAGGCTCTTTAGTTCCTCTTCACTTTCTGCCATTAGAGTGGTATAATCTGCATATCTGAGGTTTTTGATATTTCTCCTGGCAATCTTGATTCCAGCCTGTAATTCATCCAGCCCAGCATTTTACATGATGTACTCTGCATATAAGTTAAACAAGTAGAGTGGCAATATACAGACTTGTCATACTCCTTTCTCAATTTGGAACCAGTCAGTTGTTCCATGAACATTTAAGAGACTTTGGGGGAAATTTGAACTCTGGGCTTCTGTTCATCTTGAGGAATTATTGTTTTATCTTGTTAAAGATGATAATGTTTATTGTGGATACTTTTTAAAAGTCCTTATCTTTTAAAGACAAATACAGAAATGTTTACAGATTAAATGATATGAAATCTGAGGTTTGCTCTCCAAAATATGGAGGGGTGGGAGCAGTGGTTGGGGTGAAGATGAAAGGATGTGAGGAGTTGGTAGTTGGGGGAAGGATGTTCTATATTTCTTTGAAAGTTTCTATAATAAAAAAAAGTGTTTGTTTTCAATGTCATTTAAGTTTGCTGAATGGAGGAATAACCCAGGCAGTGCCTTGGAGGGGTGAATCAGACATGATGTGGAAAGGATGCCATGAGGAACTTGGGGGTAAAGAATGAGCAGTGGAGATCTTAGAATTCTAGAGAGGCTCTTACAGACAGGGGACCTGGCTCTGGTCCCAGGGGAGGTCCTTCAAGTCCTATGCCCTCAAAGTCTCAGTTTCCTCAGCCATTAACCAAGGATAAAGATATTACCTTGCGATGCACTAGTGAAGCTGTTTGACGCCTTAAAGATTCTTTGAAAGTACGAAAATGTTAGTTGCTCAGCCATGTTCAACTTTTTGCAACCCCATGAACTGCAGCCTGCCAGGCTCCTCTGTCCATGGAATTCTCCAGGCGAGAATACTGGAGCGGGTTGCCATTCCCTTCTCCAGGGAATCTTCCCAACTCAGAAATGAAACCCATGTCTCCTGCACTGCAGGCAGATTCTTTGCTGTCTGAGCTACCTTTTCCAGTTTCCAAAGTGTGGATGTGTGTGGGGAGGGGTGGGTTCTACCTCTCATACCACCAAACAATTCTCTGGTACCAGTTGGATGTCCTAAAATTCAACTCAAGGTAGCATCGGATCACAGGTGAAAGGTTTAGTCTACAAGATTGCCAACTTCTTCCACCCCTTTCAGAGGCCGTTGCAAGTCCATGTTGTCACCTGTGCTTCTGACCAACTGGTTGTAGATCGAAGGTTCCAGTGACTCTTCTTGGGTTCAAATTTGCTAGAGCTGCTCACAGAACTCATGAAACATCTTACTCACTAGATCAGTGGTTTATTATAAAAGGATATAACCCAGGAACAGCCAGATGGACAAGAGGCATAGTATAAGGTCAGGGGAAAGAGTGTAGAGCTCAGAGCATACAAGCCCTCTGGGAGTGCACCATTCTCCCCACAGTTCCACGTGTTCGCCAACCCTGAAGCTCTTTGAATCCCATCCTTCTGGGTTTTTATGGAGGCTTCAGTCATAGGTATGATTGATGAAATCATCAGACATTGGCAATTGATCTCAACCTCCAGCCCCTCTCCCCTCCCCAGGGGTCTGGAGGTGGGAATGAAAGTTCCAACTGGCAAGAAGCCCCCATTCTTAGGTGCAGGTCTAAAAGTCACCTCATTAATGTAACAAAAGTCACCCTTATCCCTCTCAGCACAGGAAATTCCAAAGATTTTAGAAACTCTGTGCCAGAAATAGGGATGAAGACCAAATATATATTTAATATTATAAATATCACAACCTGTTTGGGGGAGAAAAGCTGTTGGGTGCTGTGCATACATTAGGAGCAGCATAAGGCACAAGCTCTGGTCATGCTTGGTCAGGTCACCCAGAGCCCTGGCTCCAATCTATGAGAGGAGAGCCTCAGCGGCTGCTGAGTGGCTGATTACTGGTCAGATCACAGGAAGGAAGAGGATGCCAGAAGAGAGAGTCTCAGCGAGAAGCCGGCAGGCCCCGTGTCACCTGCCATCTATCTGACAGCGAGTCCTGGGGGCGTGGGGATGGGAGAGGAGTCCTGACCTTGACCTTTAGCTACAGAGGCCTCAGAAGTGGAGCAGGTCATGAACCGTTTCCAAGCTGGGCCCAGGGGTCCAGGTGCAAGGACAGAGAGGCGTTGCCTTACACAGGAGGGAGCAGGCTGAGGATGTCACAGGAACTCTCGTCTCTCTCCTCTCTCCTGAGGGGGAAAGAGTGAAGCCTGCCTCCACATTCCCGCTTTGCCGCCTTGAACAAGTCACTCCACCTTCCTGACTGGCAGTTGTGTCCTCTATAAAGTGGACGCAGTAATACCTGTCTTGTAGGGCTGTTAAGTGCCTGGGACAAGGCTGGCATCAGAAGATCTTCAACAAGTAAGAGTTCTCTCCCAATTCATCACCCCTTCAGTCAGAGCGCTGGACAGTGGCTGTCTCCATATTCTAAAGCAAGGGCCTCACTTTAAGGGAGATATTTAGGATTCACAAGCTTCATTAGAGATCTGATGTTCTTGGTCAGGGATGTGGCCAGGAGCAAAGAGATTTTTAGAAGCTCCCCAAGTGACTTGAGTGGGCCACTAGGGCTGAGTATTCCTTGTGATACTACTGATAAAGATCAAGTTAATGAATAAAATTAGCTTTTTTTTAATTGCACTTTAGGGACAAGTGCAGCTGAATGGGGGTCTTGGGGTCCAAAGACTTGGGAAATAAAAGAAATTTAACCCCTTGGACACTGGGGTCAACTTTGAAATGTTGTTTAAAGCTTGGATGTTTTGCCAAACCATAAGTGCCTGGGACAAGGCTGGCATCAGAAGATCTTCAACAAGTAAGAGTTCTCTCCCAATTCATCACCCCTTCAGTCAGAGCGCTGGACAGTGGCTGTCTCCATATTCTAAAGCAAGGGCCTCACTTTAAGGGAGATATTTAGGATTCACAAGCTTCATTAGAGATCTGATGTTCTTGGTCAGGGATGTGGCCAGGAGCAAAGAGATTTTTAGAAGCTCCCCAAGTGACTTGAGTGGGCCACTAGGGCTGAGTATTCCTTGTGATACTACTGATAAAGATCAAGTTAATGAATAAAATTAGCTTTTTTTTAATTGCACTTTAGGGACAAGTGCAGCTGAATGGGGGTCTTGGGGTCCAAAGACTTGGGAAATAAAAGAAATTTAACCCCTTGGACACTGGGGTCAACTTTGAAATGTTGTTTAAAGCTTGGATGTTTTGCCAAACCCGGTTTAAGTTTGCTTTTTTTAAATAACATGATGAATAGTTCTGTGTTGATTTTTTTCCCCTCCCTATTATTTTGCAATGGCCCTTATTCAAAGGCTTGCAAAATTTGATGAATGATGTTCCTCTGATACACATGTCTAAGAATAAATTCGAAAATATTTGAAATTTATTGAACTATGTATAGGGGCAAGTGTCATTTGGTTCTACAAGGATTGAGGGCCTATAGAAAGACGCCTTTCAGAATAAATGTCAAGCATTCTTTTTGGATGAATAAGTCCCTACAGAGGTCCATCATGACTGGCCAGTTAATCCTTCAGTTCAACTAATAACTGTTCACTGATTCTTTGAAAGGAGTTCTGGAATGGGGTTGGGGCTCTAACAGACTCAGGAATGACATAGAAACTCTTGGTCCAGTCCCGGGAAATTGATGCTTTCTTTTCCTTCATAAGCCAGAGGGATCTGGCAGTGTTTCCTCAGACTTCTCTTTTTTACTCTTGGAATCTTCATGCCCTCTGAGATTTAATGAGTAGTTTTCAAAGTGTGGTCCCTGGGCCAGCTGTATTAGCATCATCTGGGCACTTGTTAGGAATGCAAATTGCCCTGCCCACACAGCATACTGACTGAATCAGAAATTCTGGGCTGGGGCCCAGCCATCAGTGTTTTCACCAACCTTCCAGGAGATTCTGATCCACTAGGGTGAAGAACTACTGATTAAGAGCAGAGGCAGATCATGGACAGACCTGGCCTCAAAATCGGCTCTGCCACTTATCACTCAGGTAAGTCACTTCACCTCTAATCCTGTTTCCTCATCTGCAAAATAAGAATGATAATAGCACCTACCGCTGTAGGCTTCTTGAGGGTTAAGGGAAGGAATACGAGTAGAGTGAGTAGAGTGTTTAGCACTGTTCTTTGTGGGCTGGGATGATGGTGAGGCAGACGAGATGCCTGTGGTCCTGTGGGTACCTCCTTAAATTCTGCATCCAGAGATTGTTCACTCACCCCACCCTCGTCCCAGCCCTGATTCTTGATATTCTAAAAGTGCTCTGTAAATGGCTACTACTATTTTATATTCCTGAGGGATCATCCATCTTTGGGGCCTCAACCATGTGATGTTCTGGAGTCAAAGACTTTAGACATCTTAGTGTAGAGGCAAGAGCACTGCTTTTGGAGTTCGCCAGATAGGATCTGAACTCTAGGAACACCAGCCAAGGAGAGGGGTGCAGAGCAGAGGTGGAGCAAGCCCAGCTCCCCAAAACAGGCTCCTTTCACTGGGCAGGGCTCTTTCTTCCCTGTTTTCTTCTTTCTGAGAGAAGCAGAGGCCACTACCTCCTGCCCCCAATCCCTCCCAGCATCAGAGTCTTTTCCAATGAGTCAACTCTTCGCATGAGGTGGCCAAAGTACTGGAGTTTCAGTTTTAGCATCATTCCTTCCAAAGAACACCCAGGACTGATCTCCTTTAGGATGGACTGGTTGGATCTCCTTGCAGTCCAAGGGACTCTCAAGAGTCTTCTCCAGCACCATAGTTCAAAAGCATCAATTCTTCGGCACTCAGCTTTCTTTACAGTCCAACTCTCACATCCATACATGACCACTGGAAAAACCATAGCCTTGACTAAACAGACCTTTGTTGGCAAAATAATGTCTCTGTTTTTGAATATGCTATCTAGGTTGGTCATAACTTTCCTTCCAAGGAGTAAGCGTCTTTCAATTTCATGGCTGCAGTCACCATCTGCAGTGATTTTGAAGCCCAAAAAAATAAAGTCTGACACTGTTTCCACTGTTTCCCCATCTATTAAGTTTACATCTCCTTGGCCTATGCTTTCTCTTCTTGCAAACTATGTCTTATCTCTTCATTCATAGATGATTTCTGAAATCTGAGAGTGTGACCAGCTAAAAGGGCAAAACTGAGGGAAGCCAAGGAAGCCGGCTGTGAGTCTGTTTTCTGTGTCTCCCTCAGACAATGGCCTCCCCTCCCCCTGGCCAGCTCTGGGGAAGGGTCTGAGTAGCCAGAGCTACAACGATTTTGGTAGCAGCAGGACCATCAAGCACTGAGCAACTTCTCTCACTTCACTTCTGAAGAAGTCAGAGTCTCCTCAGCATCCTCATCTATTTTGCCCATTAGTGTAACAAACGTCTTCATGACATAAATCAAATACCTTGTGCACACAGATGTCCAGCTCACCTGTGCAAACAGGCCTCAGAGGTCCTGATTTAGACACTGATGGGGCAGGAAGTACCAGGAGAGCTCTGTGTGACACAGGATTCTCACCATGTGGCCCCCAGTCCAGCAGCATCAGTGTCACCTGGGAACGTCTTAGAAACCAAATTCTCAAAGCTACTGAATCAGAACCTTTGGGGTGGGACCCAGCAATGTCTGTTGTATCCAGACCTTCAGGTGGTGTTGAGGCATCTGATAGTTAAAATGCTCACTTGCTGGCACTAAATTACCAAGACTTAATATTCTGACCCTGCCATTTGCTGTCTGTTACTTAAAATCTCTGGGTGTCACTCTCTTCATCTAAACTGGAGATGATAAAGGTAACAGCCCCTTAAAGTCTCTTGTTTAAATTAATGGAATGATCCATGTAACCCTTGTTCAAATTACTCAGGAAGCACTTCATAATTATTAGCTTATAAATGTGAATTTCCTTTGCCTTCCCTGCTTATGAATATTCATTGTCATGTGTAACAGCTGTATAACTAATTCGCAGAGAAATTTATGTGTGATGGTCCTGCTCCTTTTCATAAGAAGCAAGGTAAGTATTATCATCACCTTCACTGTCCACTGGGCCACAAGGCTCAGATGATGAACTGTCTTTCCAAGGTGACAACGAGACAGAAACCTCTTCTGACTTGCGCATCTGTGTATTTGCATCACATCATGAGTTCTCAGAGTGCAGGACTGGACTTTCAGTTGACATAGGTTTAGCTGTTCTAAGTGCGGTGCCTGTATTTGTACATAATACAGAAAGAAAGATATGGTTAATGGTGATGCTGTTGTGCTTAGTTGCTCAGTCATGTCTGGTTCTTTGCGACCCCATGGACTGTAGCCTGTCAGGCTCCTCTGTCCATGGGATTCTCCAGGCAAGAATACAGGAGTAGGTTGCCATTTCCTCTTCCAGAGGATCTCCCCACCCAGGGCATTGCACCTGTGCCTTCTGTGTCTCTTGCGTTGCAGGCAGAGTCTTTACCCACTGAGTCAAAGTGCTTTGCAGGACACTGCTTAGTACCTTATTCATCACTGCTTCCTGAGAGTCCTCATTTTTAAAGGGGCAAGACCGTTTGGTGAGGTGGGACAGGCTGACTTAGCTCCAGCTTCTGACTCCAACATTTCTTAGCTGAGCGTGTGACCTTGAACAAGGTACTTGCCTCCCAGAACTTCCTTTTCCTCTTCTGTAATACAGGGCTTTATCCCTGCCCTGCACGGCTCCCAGGGCAGCCTCGGGTCTCAAATGAAACAATAGATGTAGAAGCACTTTGCACGCTCCAAAGTGCATGCACAAGTATGGAATCGGAAGTCACAGAGGTAGTGAAGGAAGAGTTTGCTGAAGACAAATACCACTGGCCCCCAACTCCAGCACTCAGCAACCCTGTGGAGTGGCAAGACCAAAGTCTGTGCAGCTGGTGGGAGGTAGGTGGGGATTAGTGGAGAATTAGTCAGGATATGTGGTCTGACCCATGTCGAGGAGCAGCCTGCCAGCATGGGGGGAGCTCAGAGTCCCTGCCAGGAAAAGCCACAGGCCTATGCCATCACAGGTATGAGCCATCAGCTTGGAAAAAACCCACTGTTGGCCTGCTTCCTGGCTAGCCAAGGACGCTCTGGAGTCAGGCCCAAGGAGTCTACCTGAAGTAAAAAAAAAAGTTCTTGTCCCGGTCACCAGTTCACAAGAATACCTTGGGCGAGACCTCACGTCTCTGGGCCTTGGTTCTGCAGCGCAAGCCAACATAAGGAGGCTGGTTCACACTGTCTCTCTGCCTCCGTTGTCATCCGTCTTACACTGGGTGCTGGCGCCTGAAAAACTTCCCTGCCAGTGCCTTTTCCTGAGTAATGACGCATGTCTTTCCCTGCTGCAATATTCAGAGACACGTAAGAGAGCTGCCAGGAGACCATGCCCAGTGGTAGATGGAGGAGCTGGGCACCAGCCTGTCTGGGCTGGAATATTGGCTAGCTGTGTGGCCTTGGGCAGCTTGCTTACCCCTGAACACTTAGTTTCTCCGTCTACAAAATAAGAATCGTGAACGCACCTACCTTGCTGGGTTGAAGATCAGTGAGGTGATATGTGTAAGGGGTTTATCTAGTTCCTGGCAGAGGAGAGGCTCCATAAGAAGCTGCTATTGTTTTCTCCAAATGTGAGGGTACAGAGGGGCCATGCTGAATTGACTTTGGAAACACGGAGGCACCTGACGATATTAAGAGACTGTGAGCCCTCACATGGGGCCATAATCTGTTTCCTTTAGGCTTTTGAAAGGACTGGAAATAATCTGAGAAACCCAGCACCCAGAGGCTCCCAGCCTGGGAGTCTCAGGAGAGACTGCTGCCCAAGAGTCTCAACAACTTTTCCAGCTCTGATAACACCTCCTGCTGAAAAATAGCCAAACCTCTTAAAAGAAATCCAAGTGGTCAATAGCAGCGGGGCTTGTGGCGAGTCCAAAGCAGACACCAGGAGGAGCGGCCACAGCCGAGTCCTGTCTCCCGGGGCAGGGCCCTTGGACAAGGGGGCACATCAGAGGAAAGCTTGCAGCCTCTGTTAGTCCAGGAACTGAACCTCCACACCCCTCCAAACTCTCTGATCTGAAAATGCCAAGAGAGAAGGAAGTGGTTATTTCAAAGGCTGGGCAAGCCTACTTTGCAAAGGAACCTCAGTCCCGAGTCCCTCACGGATTTGTTGAAAGAGAGAACATTGCCTGTTTCCTTTCCTTCGTTTCCTCCTTCCATTCCTTGCAGACCTGTTCTAAATATATTTCTTAGAAGTCAGGATACAAGATAGCAAGACGCAGAAACCCAGCATCAAAGGGAGAGAAAACCTGGGATCTGTGTAGGATGGGACTCATTCAGGGGGGTCAGCCATGTGATGAGGTTTCACATGGCAAATGCCACAGCTGGGAGGAATAGCACACAACCCTCCCCTCTGTGGGCTCAGTTCTGTTCAGTTCAGTCACTCAGTCTTTGAGATCCCATGGACTGCAGCATGACAGGCCTCCCTGTTCATCACCAACTCCCGAGTTTACTCAGACTCATGTTCATTCAGTTGGTGATGCCTTCCAACCATCTCATCCTATGTCATCCCCTTCTGCTCCCACCTTCAATCTTTCCCAGCATCAGGATCTTTTCCAGTGAGTCAGTTCTTCATATCAGGTGGCCAAAGTATTGGAGTTTCAGCTTCAGCATCAGTCCTTCCAATGAATATTCAGGACTGATTTCCTNGTTGCTCAGTTGTGTCCAACCCTTTACAACACCATGAATGGCAGCATGCCAGGCTCCTGTCCTCCACTGTCTCCCGGATCTTGAGTGCTGTCTTGCTCAAACTCATGTCCACTGAGTCAGTGATGCCATTCAACCATCTCATCTATCACCCCCTTCTCTTGCCCTCAGTCTTTGCCAGCATCAGGGTCTTTTCCAAAGAGTCGACTCTTCCCATCAGGTGGCCAGAGTATTGGAGCTTCAGCTTCAGCATCAGGCCTTCCAATTAATATTCAGGGTTGATTTCCTTTAGGATTGACTGGTTTGATCTTGCAGTGCAAGGGACTCTCAGAGAGTTTTCTCTAGCACTACAGTTCGAAAGCATCAATTCTTCAGTGCTCAGCCTTCTTTATGGTCCAGCTCTCACATTCATACATGACTGCTGGAAAAACCATAGCTTGACTATGAGAACCTTTGTTGGCCAAGTGATGTCTCCATTTTTAAATACGCTGCCTGTTTGTCATAGCTTTTCTTCCAAGAAGCAAGCATCTTTAAATATCATAGCTGCAGTCACTATCTACTGTCATTGGCTATTGGAACTAATTTCAGGGCCTAATTTCAATTCAAGTGTCTCCCTGTTTTTTTTTTTTTTTT